>PVKA01003692.1:46793-107061 GCA_004027165.1 Ctenomys sociabilis | reverse complement strand
CTGGCTGTAAAAGTTTTACCACTCTGATGTGAAATTGATTGGAACCTGAGTAACTATACTTTCCATTCAATATTTTTCTGAACCTAAAATTAATCTAAAAATGTAGCCTACATATATTTCTAAAGCCAAAAGTTCATATTCTAAACTTATTAGAGCACATAGAATATATTTCATACTATGCATATCAAAATATTTGGACCACAGTTTGTGTCTCTAGACCATGGATTATTAGAGAATCAAAGGCACATTACTGTATTGACTTTGGATTTTCTGGGCCTCACATACTGCCAATGAGTGAATTATTCTCAATGAGTATTAGGTAGTTATAAAATCACAACTGAAACAATCTGTGTAACTTAAGGAAATTCCTGTGGAAATAGTTTTGCAAATAGAAATACTATTAATTCATAATTTATGTAGTTTGATTCTTTATGTTAATCATGTCATGCTTATGTAATCATATGAGTGAAATAAACATCCAAATTGCATAGAAAATTTGCAAGATTCAGTTTCCACATTGACACTTTTTTTTCCCACGGTACTGGGGATTGAACTCAGGACCTTGGGCTTGCCAGGCAGCACATTGGCACTTTCTGTTGATCATTTCATTCAGCAACTTATTCCTTGGAAATACATCTGCCATGGCGTAGATTATAGAGAAATTTGAAATTATATATAGCATAAATATGATGTATATGATATATTATATATAATAATTAAGTGCTTAACTTTTTACAATTTTCTTGGAAGTGTGGCAGTGATATTTTGTATGTGAAAAAGCAGTCTTCGTTAGTGTGATTACTTGTTCAGAGACATTAATATTAGTGGAGAGCTAGCATGTGAGTGGTTTGTCTCCTTCTCTGCTCCTCTGCTTGCTAAGCAATGCAGTTTCACACTTAAAGTGAGCTGAAATGCACAGTAATTAAGTGACTCACTCCAGGTCAGAGCAGACAACCACGAGACTGGCATGCAGCCCTGAGGGGCCTGACAAGAGTACTCCCTGGAGGCGTCAAGCATTCTGTACAACAATCATCGCAGACAAATTCACATCCATCTTAACTGTGGTGTGGTTTCCAAATGGAAGAGAAGCAAGTGACTTCTTTATAAGAAAGATATTTAAAATCCATTAGCAATCTCTGCCAAAAGCTTCTAAAAGCTGTATTTTCCCACTGTAATTTATCTCTTGCAATGAAAATGAATACCAGAAGAACAAAAGTATTTAAAAATTGACACAGACAATGCATCCCTGCCCAAAGATAAACAGCAACAAAAAAACAACAAGAACTGAAGGATGGCATTTCTTTTCCTTCAATATAATAACCAATAAATATCAATAAGTTAACTTCAATGTCAGATATATTGTCTAGCATTCATCTGCATATTTTTTGACTCCTGAGAGAAATCCTGGGAAAAATACAATTGTTTTGTATTTTGATGACACATAAAAAGAATTAAATTATGTAGTGAAGTGAGGCCACAGGGAAACAAAAACAGAGCTCTCACTAACACTGCAGAATAATCACACAATGTTTCCCTATCCCTTCAAAAGTCTTGGTCTCAGAATTACTTGTTGCTAGAGCTGTTATATTCAAGGTTAATGAAAATAAACACAACACTCATTCCTATAGCTGAGCTTCAATGCAGCCCCACCTCAGCCTCCTCACTTCTCTCTTCATCATGATTCTCCATCTCTAGACAACACTTTCAACAGTTCCCATCATGTCTGCGGTATTTCCTGCTGTATTATAGTCTATCTTCTCAATATGCTTTGTCTTCTGTACTTACTTTCACCGATTTCACTTCACAAGTTGTTCTCCTCTTCAAATCCTTTTCTGCTGCCCATGCCTAGAGCCATCCTGAAGATTACATCATGACCCATATCTGCTCAAAAGTACTTTCAGATATTTCAAACACTGGTAATCATGCCCTCTTCTTTAGTTTTCTCAGGCATTTACCCCAACCTTACCAGATCTGAGATGTGCGGAAAGAACCCAAGACATGGAGTCTTCCACTTATAGAACATGTTTTCTCACCCTTCTCTTTTTAGCATGGACCTGTGGATAAGTTATCAGAGCCACACACAGTGTGACTAGCCTCAGAAAATCAGTAATCCACATTGCCCCTATTTAGAAAATTCTAACCTTTGAGTAATGCTGTAAAATGACTCTCTGTCCTCATATCTATGTAGCTGAGCATTTATAAAGAAAACATACAATTATGGGGACTTGTGCCATGGTAAATGTACAGCCTCCAACCTTAGTAAGATAAGTTCCATCTCTTTATACTTTCAGTCATTATTCCAAACCCCTTCCCTTCCCACTGAGCCCCATGGTCAACACTTGTTCCACATATTGACAAAAAAAAAACAAAAACATTTTGTATCTTCTTCAGGCCATCCAGTAATACCTCTACTAATTTTGTATTACTGTTTCCATGTTCAAGCTCAGACTCCTTCTCAGCTCTCCTCCAGCCTCAGAGAAAAAGATCTTCCTCATATCTTACAAGGTAAATTCAAAGTTTCACTGATTCATTCCCTGCTTTCCTTTGTGCTAAATTTTGCCTCCAGACCCTATTCCTCTGAAGTCTTCTCATTGCCTCTTTCCTTTGACATTTTTATTCTAAGGAGAATAGAAAAATAATAGATAAGACATTATAAATGATACACGGTTTCAGAAAAAAGGTGATAGATATTCAACATTGGTTGTTACAACATTGTTGTTCTCAATGAAGTTGCTTGGATTAACAGAGAAAAGCACGTAAAATTGGACAAAGTAAAAAAATTATGCATTAACTTATTCCTTAAAAAACCCATAGAAATTAACAGTACCTTTGAGCCTAAAGATGTGTCCAAGATTCTCCCAATCCACAAGTGCTTGTCTTTGCGTGTCAACTCCCTCTTTCCCAAGCACTAAAGTACACAACTGACTGACTCCTCTTCCTTGGAGATGCTGCAGGGTGTGGGGATTTCTGCTTTTCACCATCATCCTACTGACTCTGTTCTTGCCATGATCATCAGTCACCTGTGGAATCAAATAAGCCCTCACCTTTTGTGATCCCATAGGTGCAAATAACACTGTGAATCACATCTTCTTGAAACACATTATTATATGTCCGTGATACTGCTCTTTGGCATAACTCTTCCCAGTCTTTCTTCACTCTTTGGAAAACAGTAACCACTTTATCCTTACAATTTTAGAAATATTGTGTATTGTTGCCCTCCCTGCTTGTCTTCTAAGCATCAAACTTATATTCTCAACTTTCAGTTGAATGTTTCTAATTAGGTACTCCTTAACTCGCCGTGTCTTAAAATCCAACTTGACTTTTTCCTACAACCATTCATCTCCACCTGGGCTTTCTGTTGAGTTGCTCCATCAGCACACCAGTAGAACCCTGCAGGTCAGCCTTAACACATCTCACTCTGCGTGCTTCCTCAACCACAGCAGGCTCCTCCTGATGCTAGTTTCCACACACATGGTCTCAGTCCTCCTCTCTATCTTAGATAGCACATCCCCATATCAACCACATGTCAGTTCTGTGTCGATAATGGCAGTGACCAGGTACCTAGTTTTTCCATTTCCTCTCAGATCTCCACACAACTGTAAAGGTGAGAAATCTTTTTGAAAACCAGAACTCATGTCACTTCCCTGATTAAAGTCTTCCAGTTCTTTATCGTGCCAACAGAAAAAAAAATACTCTAACATAAAATGACATATAAAACAGTATATGATCTGGTTCCTGCCTAACTTTTCCATACCATTTTCCATCATTTCTTTCAGTCCACATGATGTTGAAGTAACAACAAATTTAGCTGCTGCTTTATCCTTTCATGTCTTTCTTTGCCCTCATATTCCCTGCATCTGGAAGGTCTCCATTATGTGGCTGAGTTCCAGCTGAGACACACTCAGTCCATAAACTTTTACCATTTTGCCTGCCTTAGAGCAGGAACAATTTCTATTGACCCTCCCATGTCATCTCCAGCCTCATCCTAATTCTGTAGCTAAGTTTTTCATGAGAAATATCTATTCACTGTAAACTTCTCCCATTTACTGAATTCCCTCTGGTAAAGGAATGCCTTGAAATACTAATGAGTTTTGATAATAAATTAAGGAGCTATATTCATTTGTACAGGGTTTTACTCATCCACATGGGGAGAATGCCTATACTTCACTCACTGTACCTACAAAGAAACTAGAGGTATATCACTTATACTTAATATATTTAGGATATGGTAAAAATTGCATTATTCAACAATAAAATATGTGTTGTATTCATCTTTCCTGTAGTTGACAAGTCATTAATGTTTCAAAATAACTACTAGAATTTTGAGTGATTCCAAAACAAAGAAATATTGCAAACCCAAAGTGATAGATACAGACACCTGCTTTCATTATATGTGCACCCATGTATTGAAATGCCACACCGTACTCCACCAGTATGTACAATCACTATGTGTCTATTAAAATATGGCTGGGCGTGGTGGCACATGCCTGTAATCCCAGCACTCGGGAGGCTGAGGCAGGAGAATTGTTGTGAGTTCGAGACCAGCCTGAGCTACAAAGTGAGCTTAAGGCCAGCCTGAACTGCATAGTGAGACCCTGTCTCAAAAAGACCAAAAAAAAAAAAAATGCAAAAATAAAATACAATTCATCTTTCAAGATAGTGGCTGGACATGTAGGAAAACAAATTCTTAGAGGACAGAATAAATGCTCACTGGACACTACTGTCCCTAATTGGTAACAGGTGAGTCCGTCCTTTCTCCCTAGCTCTACCAGGTTGAGAGAAAAAAAACATAAAATAAGCTGCTGAGGTAAACATCCGCAAGAGCAAGTTCTGTAGGGATTCACTGGTCTCTAAGTGTGTCCCAGGAAAGAATGGTGGCAGAAATGAGGAAAAGATAGACCAGAGACAAGAGCTGGATCAGGGGGAAGTATCTTTCCTGGACAGAAAAAGTGGACTGACCAACAATAAAGGGTGTTTATTTATGCCTTTGCAAAGGTATCATGAGACACAGGTTGCTTAGTGACCAGTGACTGAAATTCTCCAGGCCTGACGCTTTTCTCAAGACTGATGTAGCTTGACTGTTTTAGACACTCTAGCTCTGACCTGCCCTCACATGTACGACCAATTTCTAGTCTCCACTTTTCCCAACAAGTTTGACATCTCATTTTGTAAAGACTGGGCCTTTCAACCCACCTGCAAAACAACCACAGCAGGCTAAGGCTGATTTGTGTTGCCACTTGAGAGTTTTGCTTAGGTGGATGAGCACACCTCTCTTCTCTCCTCCGGAGCAATTCCCCTCTTCTTTCGCAGTTATTCCTGCCTACATTTAATTGATATGTGAAAGGAAAAGGCTACTGTGAAGCACAGTAGACACCCATGAATTGATAACCTCTTTATTGTCCCAGTCTTGTTTTTTATCTAGGCTTTTAGACAAATAGCCCGCACCCATCTTTCTTATGCTAGACTAAAACAAAATTTCTGACTGTTGAGAACAGTGAAATGCAAAATATATGGTAAAACATATTACACAGCAGTTGGGACATAAATTCCAAGTGCTTCACTTGGAATGAAGCAAGCAGTTGCTTTACAATGTAAATATTCTCCAGTGTTGTAAAACAGATCAGTTCTTTACCATAGTCCTTAGAAACATCTAAGATATTTGTTTATTTACTTTTTATTTACTTACTTATTTACTTGTTCCTGTGTCTGCTCACTAAAACTTGAGTTCTAAAATGTCAGGACCTCATCTGTCTTTTTGCAGCTGTACCTACAATAGAAATACTGAATGCACATTTTCCAATTCAGAATGAATTGTTACCATCTGTGTAGTACGTTGAACAATGAGATTCTTAGCTTCATAGGAAAGTTGGTGTTAATGGCTAAGGAATCATAATACAAGTTGACTTTACACAATAGAACATGTTAAAGATTAACTCCTGAATATTGCAATTGATATTCTTTATAGTGATGGGAATCATGATGGATAGGAGGGCCAGTTTTTCCACTAAATTCTCTTATTCTTTTGTGTAGTTAGTCAGATAAAATCCTAATGTAAAATAAAGGCGAGTGTTATGATCAAAGAAACACTGGGGTACAGCTTTTTTTTAACTCTGAAAGGACATAAGATCATTGATAGATCGCATACTTTGCCCACTTGGCAATATTTTCTGAAACCTTGTTCCTTCATGCACATAACTGGAAATCACCCTGGTGCAGTGGAGGGAGACTGCTAATACTAGATAGATGGATAGATAGATAGGTAGATGGATACATGGAGCACTAACCCAAAAGGATAGTGAAAGTCAAGATTCTATGTATGCTATCATGATTGCCTTAAAATGAAAGAGCAACTAAAATTCACTAAGAAAACTGGTGTCTTAAAGTCTTCATTGCTTGAAAATAACCTTTACTTGGGAACACTCGCAACTCAAAGGGGAATAGAAGCTGAGTGTAAAATTTTGCACCTGGAGTTAGTGGTCAAGCCAAACTTCGCAGGATTTAAATCATGCCATGATGCCGCAGCCAAGCAACTATGGCTTCAAGAAGTCAAATTACAATCCTGTGTTGGTTCTACAAGGTGATAACTAATGCACCAGCTGTTTCCTCCTCAGGACAGTTAATATGAAGACAGAATGTTTGCATTTTCTTATTTTAAATATTGACTTCTGTGCACCTTACTAATCAAGGGGGCTGGACTCATTTGCTTTGGCTATGTTTTCTTTGTTGTAAATATATCTACTTCAATAAATTATATGGTTTTAGATTAGCTCCTCCAGGTACCACACAATGAGGCTGTTTAACTAGCTTGCCAGCTTCTCCCACTCTCTGCCCAGTAAATACATGACATTACAACAGGAAGCAGTGAGCGCCAGCCCCCAGAGTGTCCTGTTTTGAACATTCAGAATGACTGCACCATGTGTGCAAGCGCTCTTTCCCCTGTGGCCAAAACAGAAAGGACATTTCTCAGAGACATTTCTAGTTACATAAATTAACAGATGCACTGTTGAAAGTGAATAGAATGTTTCAAGAGTATGGGCCACAAAGTAAGAGTGAGTCTTCTTCTCCTGTGATCAATTCATATTAAAAACACACTGAAGAAGAAAAAGGAAAGCCACAAAATATTTAAACTTTATAAAACATTGAAAAATATAAGTTATCTGTAACTGTACTTAAAAACTGGGGTTCTGCTTTCTGGTTAACGAATGGAGGTTCTCCTTTTTTTTTTTTTTTTTTTTTTTTTCTGAAAGTGGACTCTATTTCCATGGGGATGGAATAATAAGTGAATGATCCATTCCTGGTGAAAACTTGGTAAAACTGGAGACCTTGCCAAGTGACTGGACAGAAAGGCGAACATGTGATCCAAAGCAGATCAGCGAGTCTTTGCCAGGCTTCTTCTCACAGAAGCCTTGTGGCAGTGTTTCTTATTTATTGGGTTTGTGTGGGTATATCTCAGGGATACCAACCACCATGCTTCCCTCCATATAGAGTCTAAAAAAGCCCTGATAAGAGGGCAGTAAGGGCAAGGGCCTGATGCTGAGTTCTAGTATCTTCCAGGTCTTTGTCCTTCGTCCTTGACTGTAGCCCTGCAGGTATCTGGCCGTGTAACTCTCTTGCTTTTCACTTGCCAATCTTCGCATTTGTTGTAGTGAGTTGTAACTGAGTTTCCATAATGTCCCACAAAAGGCTCACTAACATATCATGTCTTAAATAATTTCACCATAGATGTGTCATATTTCTTCTTAAAGGAGGCATTCAGACTGTAGAGACAAGGGCTTTACGGACAGACACAAGTGTGAGCCACAAATCTTAGGTTTACAAGCTGTGAGACATTGACAGGTGACTTAAATTCCCCGAGCCTCTGTTTCTTCTTCCATAAAATAATAGTAGTACTAACTTAGTAAAGTGTCTTTGAGGTTTAAATAATATTTTTGTTCACAGCTCACGAAAGCTTAATAATTCCTACTGCTATGTTTTCCATTTTAGAGATGAAGATATGGAGATTGAACGAGATCTTATTGAATGGCTTATTAAAATGACTAAAAGTTACATGGCAAAATACCAATGAGAACCCAGCCCCAGCTATCTTTGAAATCTCCACATCTATAAGATTATCAGGATAGTACAAGTGGCAGGAAGTGAAAAGAAGAAAAAAAGGAGATAAATACATTTTCTTTCTTTTCACCCCCAAAATACCACATATAGGTCACCTTTTTAGAATTAAACCACATCTGATCCACATCAATTAAGAAAGGGATGCTTCCTGCAAAATACCTTTTAGCTGAGTAAATGCTAAGCAAGCTGAGTCAGATGGAAAGGCTACAGTGGGAGCCCGAGCCTCCACAAAGCCACAGCCAAATAGTCTCCACGCCACTCTTCTGGTGCTTCCATACTTCCTTCTTATATAAACAAACTGATTTCTGTGCACATCTGGCACTGCAAGGTGCACGAAACCTCTTTTCTACTTTCACATCTAAAAGTGACAACTTAGAATCAATACAGCACTAACGCCTTCCGGAGAAGAGCCCCTCAGTATGGCTCTGACTATAGACACGTGGAGGTTGTAGCAGATTCTAGCATGGTCCTGAGCCCACTTCTTATGTTGGGTAAAGTTATTGTACAGATGTCAAACAGCTTCTAACAACCATTTAAACAGTTCAGTCCTATTTAAATTGCTAAGTTCAACAAAACCTCACAGCAGAACTTCTCTTTACCTTCTGTCTTACTACTTCCTACCATTGTCTCAGGACCATACTTAGTGTTGTGTGACACAGATGCTCAGAAACGAACTGGTGAAGGAAACTCTCATGAGTGGATCCATAAATATACCAGCACCCCAATAAAATAATTACCTGTTTATGAAGACCATGTGGTTACTGGTCATCCTTTTATCCCCAGTAAGTGATCAGTAATTTGTGAAGCTGCTGTCCTATTCCTTAATTAATATCAGAAAAGCAATAGACATTTGAAGTTATTAACTTGTGAATATTGTACTGCAGAAGTTTTAATAGCTGGATTCCATATGAATTCTAGGATCAGAGCACAGAGATGTTCTAGTTTAAAGCAAAAGTGTCTCCTAAATGTCTTGGGTGCTCAAGGACTTTCAAAAAGTAATTGAATGATGGATAATCTGTGCATTAATCCACCAATGAACTCATAGCTGAATGTGCTAGTGGGCGGGCACAGGTCAAGGAAGGGATCATTGCTGACAGACCTTGCAGAGGTACATGTCTGTCTCTAATTCTCTCTGTTCTGTTTTCTGCTGCTGCAATTTGAAGAGACTTCCTCCACCAAATTCTTGCATCATTCTGTTTCTGTATTGGAGTCAGCCAATCAAGAGCTGAAACCTCAGAAATCATGGGCCTAAGTAACCTCTTCTTCACTAAACTGCAAATGTCAAGTATTTCTGTTTCAGAAATAATAATAGGAAAGCTGATGGTCACAATAGGTTTATCTTTTAATATAGCAAGAAAGGTTTGAAGCCATAAGGCATGTTAATGACTCAACTGGAGTTATGAGTGAGTGCTGTCCAGAAGAATTCATCTTCATACAACAAGAGTCCACCCTTTCAGTGGCAGCACTCTAGGTATAGCACTCTCAATGAGGAAAGGTAGTTGTGGGTGTACCTCAGTCCAACAGCCTCAAATGGCCTGACCTTTTTGTGTTTTCCACAAATCAAAACTTGATTAATATTGCCTCTCTCACTGTTGGCTCCCAGCAGGATATTCCTCCACTTTCTATAAATTTAACCTTTCACTAACTCCCATTATCCCAGTAACATGAGCAACAATTGTCAAAGTGAACATGGAAAGATATTAAAGAGGCAAACATGAGATAAACAGGAAACATATGTCACAGAGTATAGAAGAGGATTTGTCCTTGCTTCTCACAGTTGTAGCCAAAGCTCCAAAACTGAGAGCAATAACAGACGCTTATCCATTACAAGGAAAGATTCCAAGAGTTTCACCTCTTCACTGATTTCTCTGAGGTGATCAAACAGGTCATTCCACTTTGACTTCCCAAGCAGAGAATTCTTTAAAACACAGGCTGAGATTCTCTTTCTTTTTTTTAATGTATCTGGTATAGGGTCTCACTACATAGCTTGGACTAATAGTGATCCTCTTGCTTCCAAGTTCCCCAGCACTGGGATTACAGACATGTACCACCATGCCCAATCTTGCACTTTTCTTTCTTAACTTGCTACAGAGTGGTTGTTCCTCATACAGTAACTGAGAATGAAGACTTCAGGAAATGCACCATAGAGTTTGGATGTGCTCCTATGAACAGGCTGTACCTCAATCCCATGACAGGTGTTTCCTCACCCATGGCAGCTCTAGGCTAACTCTGGTATCTTCTCAGGACCAACACAAGAGAAGCTGATACATTTCCACAAGATGACTTTGGGAGTGTATTTAATTCAAGAAAAAGACTACAGTTTTTGAGCTGGCCAAATAGCTCAGTGGATTAAAGCACCTGCAAGCAGGCTCAGGGGACGAGGTTTGATCCCTGAACCTACCAAGTTAGCCTGCCCCCCACCCCGGGGCATGCTGAGATGGCATTAGAGACTAGGGTTGGTTGGTGTGTGCCTGTAATCCCAGCTCTTGGGAGGCTATAAACTGGTGGGTCACTATTAATCCAATATAGTAGTGAGACCCTAAACACCCTGTAGACCTTTCCTTAAAAATAAAACTAAAAAGATTACATTTTTTGAACAGCAAGTTCTGAATGTGGAAACCACCTAGGTCATCACACACTGGCAAGACACAGGGAAGGGAGGTGGAGGTGTGGGGGGGTACAACCTCCAGGTGTGATGACAGAGCATACATTGCCTGAGGACATTTGAGCCATTTTAGAAGTACCTTACTTCAGAAAGAAACCTCCTAAGTGAGCTTGGCCAGAGGCTGCAGGAACATCACAGAGTGTCACACAAGAGTTGTCACCCAAGGGAAAGACTATGCAGAGGAGGCATTCAGCCACCACCTATTCCAGGCAGCAGATCTGGAGAACATACATCTAGGTCCACGGGAGATCCAGAGACTTTGTGCCTCCTTCACAGAAGACACAATGAAAGTAAAAAGTTCTATCCAAGCCAGATCAGGAGAGCACATCAGCACTTTCCTCTAGTTCCTCCTAGATTTTCAGTTCTGAAAATCTGGAATACATAAAAAGTAAAATAAAGAGTGAAGAATAGTGCATCCAAACAGGGTGGTGCAGAATTACAGCACTATGGATGGCTGAGACAGTATGGCAAATTCAAGCCCGGCCTGGAAAACTTAAAAACTTAGTGAAAATCTGTCTCAAAAAGAGAGTCAAAAAGGGCTGGGGACTTAGCTCAGAGCAAAGGCGCTGAGTTCATTTCCCAGTATCCTAAACTAAGAAAGCGCAGTGCATGTCTTCCACTGGGTGGAAGATGCTCAAATAAGTCAGGCTTGCAAGGGGAGAAGTTTTCAAGGTGGAGTGGGAATTTAAGTTCTAATTAAGATTGGGATGGAATTTGATATTTTTTTAAACTTTTATTTATTTACTTATTTGGTACAGGGGCTTACTGTGCAACTCAGACTTTTAGCGATCCTCCTGGCTTAGCGTCCCCAGCACTGGAATTATAGCTGTGAGTCACCCCGCTGGTCTCAGTGGCCAGCTTGATGAAACTCCACAGGCTGTACTGAAGATCAAACCCAGGTTCTTGAGCTTGCCAGGCGGGGGCTTAGACTGCTGAACTGTCTCCCCAGCCTGAAATTGTATATCTTTAACGTGATCATCATTACCAAAATGAGAGTGTCCTTATATCTGAATATGACTCAAAACATTCATATCAGCATAGATCCTACCTAAGTTTTCAAGGGAGGGAAACCAAGAATTTGGAAATATGGTTAATAGCTGAAAGATTATACCTCTTATATGCATCTGTTTCAATTTTATTAATTTCATAGTCATGCATATAAGCAGGCAAACTTGACGGTAACTTTGGTCCTTCACGACATATTCTGTTTAAGCAGTTCACACACATGATTTCAAATAATCTTTAAGCATTCTACATTGTAGCTAGAATTAAAAACAAACAGCCAAATTAACAAATTAGGTTGGGATCCAAAACTATTGAATTTAAGCTCATTTTGATAGTAATATTTTAATTTAATTAATTAATTAATTAATTTTGTGGTACTGGGGATTGAAATCAGGACCCTGTGCTTGCGAGGCAAGTGCTTATTCCACTGAGCTATCTCCCCAGCCCCTAATATTTTAATTTTTAAGAGCTTTTTTATTTTCTAATCTCAATTTTCTTTCTTTCCTTTTTTTTGTGGCCTACTCAGCCCACCTTGGGGGTGGGGCTGGCATGGCATGTGGTGGTCCTGGGGATTGAACTGTGGTTCCTGTGAGTTTGCTCATGCTTGCCTAAGTAAGCACTTTAGACTGCTGAGTTATCTTACTGGCCCTCAGTTTGCTTTCTTTTCCTATTTTCCTTCACTCATCTTGAATGCTGAACCCTAGGACTTATCTTTTCATTTTATTTTATTGAGAAACTAATAGCAATAAGACAGTTTCAACGCTGATTAATAGGACAGTTTCAATTGTTAATACCTTGTACATTGTTATCTTTGTAGTGGTTATCCAACTTACAAGATGCAGACAGGATATCCGTCCAAACACTACTAGAATAAATCTTTCTTCTCATTGATTTAAGCGAAAGTACATGTATATCCATCCTAACTATACTGGATACACAGATACAGGATGAACCTTCCTTTGTATCCCTTTTTTGGTTTAGCACTGTCAGAGATGGGCATTCCATTGTCATCTAAATACTGTAGGTGCGTAAATTCAGTAAAACAATCCAACACAGTCCAGCAGTCCACAATAGTAGTAGACTATCCACAGAAATTGTTGACTTGAGCCTTTCACAGCTCATCATATTAATATGACTTTACTTTATATACCTAATTTTTATACTTTTCTGCTAGATGGTTAAGACCAAGAAAAAGCAAGACCTATATAACAAGAAATGTATCTTTTGTATCTGATAAGGTAAGTCAAGTCCTTCAGGATTTATCCTGTAACACTGTACCACAGTTTGCAGATGCTTTGCCTATGGCTTGTCTTAAAATAAACGGATTTCCTTTTCATTTCACAAAGCAGTGCTTTTTCATACCTCTATGCCATTTTGGCCATCATTTTGTTCTTATCTGTTCTGTGCTTCCAAATCCAAGATATGAAGGACAAATCTTTCTCTTGCATTACAAACCTTAACTAAATCTTTTTGGCAAAATTAATTATACCCTGGCTTAAACCTCTCACTATACCTGCTTTTTTATTTCATTATTTAATTATTTATTATTTTATTTAGTTCAGGGTCTCACTATGCAAACGCAGACTCGTAATGATCCTCCTGTCTCAGCCTCCTCAGCACTGGGATTATGGGCATGTGCCACTATGCCTGGTGTGGGGGTGGTACCAGGCGTCCTAGGTTCTGGGATGGCATGATATGCGGTACCAAGATCCATCTTAATCATATCCTTGTGTTTTCCAGGCAGGTGCTGAGAGTACAGAACCATGTCCTCAGCACTCTGGCACATTAGCCTCTTTGAACTGCTGATAAATATTGAATTTACCTTACCATAAAACTGGTAGTTTTGTAAAGAAAGCCTCTTCAGGTAGACCATCTGGAGAGATTTTTGCCTCATTTATCTGCATGCCCTGATTCATGAAGCATGATTTCTGCTCCCATAGAAGGTGTGCATTGCACATTCATTAAACACAGAAATGAGTAAATGGCCATAGACAAAATTGCTGGGGTACAAATCTCATATTCTCATTAAAATTAAAGACAAGTGCATGCTACTAGCTTATCATAGTACTACTGGAGAAAATTCTGGCTCACTTTTCAAACACATACAGAGAAGTCCACAGGCTGAGAACAAAGCAGTGTATAGAGTGAGTATATGTGTGAGGCCCTTGGTTAATCCCTAGCACTTAAAAAATACAATTAAATCTATATTTCAGTGCCAGTTCTTATAATATGTTATATGGGAAATACATTTTTCACAAATATCATTGGTGACCCATGTAATCCCAGCTTTTGGGAGGTTGTAAACAGGCAGATCACTATGAGTCCGATCTAGTAGTGAGACCCTGAGCACCCTGTAGACCCTTCCTTAAAATACAAAAAAAAAAAAAAAAAAAAAAAGATTTGGTGAAAAATATATGAATGACGAATTTTTTAAAAATCAGCACAACTTGCAATCTCCCATTCTTGAGGATAGCATCAGTGTTTACATCTAAATCCAAAATGCACACGAACTCCAGAAAGGGTCCCTCGGGTGCCCGGTAACTGGGGCCTGCATTAGCTCTGTGTGTTCGGAGGCCTGGCCATCTGCCCTGGCCCTTGGAGGGACAGGAAATCATGAGCACAAGTCATGGGTTAAAAGAATGTGCGGGGGTGGCATCCCTAGAAGGACCCAGAGGCGGCAGCAATTGCCACAGTGCTGTGATCTGGCATTCCAGTGAGGACAGAGCTGAAATGTGCCTGCTGGGCCAGAGCGGAGGCGGCAGGGAAACCGGGAGAAGTGAAAAATTTGGAAAGCACTAAGCCAGGATTTTAAGAGTCAAGACAGGCTTTGTTTTAATACTGCGAGTAAATTTCCCTCCTGACATGCGATCGACAGTCTAACAGCTTTCAGAGGCCACGTTTTAGAGTGTCATCTTCGCAGTGAATTGTCCCTGGGCGTGTGCTTGAACAATTGGATCGTTTACTTTCCTATTCCGCAATGCAGCTCGCAGGCCATTCTCAGTTTTCCTCCACTAATAAGATGCACATCTTGTTCAATTTAAAGCAAAAAGATGGAAAGGCAGCAAGACAGCACTGGCGAACTTCTCACTGAGAAAACTGTATTAAATTCTTAATCTGCTGGCTGAACAAAGCCCCAGGCCCCTGTGTTCTCTGAATGCATTTTGGTAAAGAGAAAGTGACTGCTGCTGGGTTGCCTCCCTCCCGGTGCCCTCAGGTAACAATAGGAACACATTTTCTGCATAGCAATAGTTGATTTTGGTCCCAAGAAACCCAGAAAAGAGCTAGCTTGGAGATTTAATAACCTATCATTTTATACACCTCCAGCATAGGATTTGAGAAGTCTCTGCTTAAGTAAAATTAGGTCTGTGCTTTCTCCTTGGGATTTCGGAATTTATTAATCCCTTTTATGCTCTATTCATGATTGGCCCAGTCTCAATTTCACAGCGAACCCCCTATCTCCCACTAGCCAGATGCCACGGGAAAGAATTATAGCTTACACATTTGTGTGTTACTCATTGTCTCTGTATCACCATGAATTCTGACTGTTCAAACAAGGAAGGCTTAAATAATCATGGTGGGGGTAGGCACCAGAAGCGTGGCAATCTCAGGTAAAAGGAAAGAAAGAAAAGTACAGACATAAAGGCTATCATACAGGAAAGAGAACTCAGGAAAAATAATTAATTAGAGGAGAAAGATGGAGGAGTTTAGTGAATAAATTTTTTTCATATTCTTTTTGACACACGTAGATGGGAAAGCAGTCGCTACACGTGTGATGTGGTGTCAGGGGGAGCTGGAAGCTGATCTGTTGTTTGTCAGAGGAAGGCATGCTGCGGCCCCTTGCCTGACATGACATTCAGTTGTTCACTTTGCAAGGTGACAAGAGAATGCTCCAAAGTGCATGTTTGTAATTAGTGCTTGCAAACTTGAACTTGCTTAACGTTGTTCCTCTGATCAACAGGAACTGAATATTTCCATAAATATATCCTGATAGAAATTAAAATAAAGTGTAAAAAAACTCTTCCCAGTCAAATATGTATTTCCTCAGGACTGACAAACTCATTCCTTAGTTCAAAGGTTTAGATTCAATATTTAGTGTAGTCATTTTGCTCTGAAGCTGTAAGCTAAAGGCATCAAAAGTGAAGGGGCTTCTATTAAATGTAATTAGTTTCTATGGAACCCAGGACTCAAATTAATGTGCACGTTCTATGCTTGGGCCGCATCTCCAAAATGTAAATGTGTATTTCTCTCTACCTGTGTTCTCAAAGTTTTGTGATTCCCTCCGTCAAAGGTGAGCATGGAGTGCAAAATTCTCCACTACCCAGCCCTGCCCACCTTTCCAAATTCATCAGATGTCCTTCCTACCCCCACCCCCAGGATCCTCAGGTCCAACCCTGCAAGCGCCTCCAATCAGTACCCCTGATCTTTCACTTATCAATGCTTTTTGCATATGTTGATTCCTCTGCTTTGAACTGGAATTTTCCATTCCTCCATCTGGGAAATTCCTATAATTTTTAGAATCTTTCTTGTTGGCCTTCAACAGTAAATCCCGCCATCTCTGTTGGATAAACAGGACATTGTTTCTAAGTTTACCTGATAGGTGCATATGCCCTTGAATCTTAGACATGATACCACCTTATGAGAAGGCAGGCCAAGGAGAAAGGAAAGCTCCTGTGGAAAACAATTTGGACCTCAGCCTTGACCTGTGTCACCTTTGTACAGAGATTAACACACTGGCCAAGCCCCAGCCAAGGCTAAACTGTTCACAGTATTAAACAGCTCACGGTAGGTCTCTAAGCCTCAATTTCCCCCCACACAGACTCAACACAATAAATGTTCTGAAGTTTTGAGATTGTTTCAAGAAGTAACATGGGTACATGCATTTTTACCCAAAAATGCTAGGTAAATGTAACAATGGAAAGGCAGAAAGCTAGCCTATATTATTACTTGTCAAATGTGTGCTTATTTTATCATTATTTTACTAGTTTGAAACAAACCCCTGGCTGATTTTCTCACTGGCCTTTCTCTGAAGAGAGTCGAAGTTTCAAAGCACTATTCCTTCTCTTCATAATGCCCCTCTTCTTCCTCAAGGCCCGTGACACTGACGTTTATAAACTCAGCTTATAAGGGTTCTATTTCCTTCTGAATTGTCCCTGAAACAAACAAAGCATATCCCCATTGTCAGTTCAGAGCTCACAGCCTCAGTTGGTCCCTGAGTTTTCCTTAGAACCTAATGAATAACTACTCGCAGAAACTCCGACAGTTTTGCCCAAAGGGCAAATATCCTCTGCAATGATTTGTGGCCAGAGGTGCCAATCCCAGGGCGCCATCCGCTTCTCCCTGCTGCTGCCAGTCCCCGTCCCGGCAGCTGCCCCAGCCTTCCCGTCTCGTGACGGGGTGCAGCCATCTGGTGCAGCCTCTGTTTGCTTTTCTGAAAGCCCTCAGATCTCTAACATGCCATCCAGTGGCTTGCACCTTCCAAGGTTTTATTAAAAGTGTTTTGTTAAATTAAATTACATAACTGTGGGAGACAGCATATGTAGGGTTTATAAAAATAGGCATTTTTCTGACCATATGTGAAATTCACTGTATTTCACAATTAACAGGTGCCCTAGCAATGTAAATTCTGTGAATTACGGGGTTTCACTGTGCTCAGTATCTTTTTTTTAGGAGATTTGGGTTTTGTTTTTTATTAGTTTTTTGGGTTTTTTTAGTAACCTCTCAGTATCATGAAATTAACAGTAACCTGAAGAGTTCAAAGCTTCCTTCTCTTCCAATACTGACAAATAACTCCAACTCAAAAGGGCATTTGGAGGCAGCGAGAAGTTTTATAGAAGACAACAATGCACAGAGAATGAGACAGCTCCTACCATTCACTGAAAGGAGATCCCTTCTCTCCTATGTCTTCCCTCCTTACCATGTAAATTCCACAAACGATGTTGTATAAATGAGTCCATTGTCAGGACCAGCAAAATAGCTCAGCAGACTAAGCGCCCACTTAGGCGAGCACAAGGACCAGTGTTCAATCCCCGGCACCACAGAGCCAGCCTGGACCCAGGCCTGCTGAGCCGGCCACTGACACTGGGCATGATGGCACATGTGTATCCACTGTCATCCCAGTCCTGGGGTGGATAAAAGGATCACTATGAGTCTGAACTGTGTAGTAAGATCCTGGGCCAAATACATAAAAAAAAAGCCTGTTATCAAAGAACAGAATACCTACTGACTGCGGGAAAATAAAGGTGCTGGTTCTAAACATGGTTCCCATACAATACCTCTGTCCAAAGAGAGAGAGAGAGAGAGAGAGAGAGAGACAGAGAGAGAGAGACAGAGAGAGAGAGAGAGAGAGAGGAGAGATTATTAGAAGGGAAAAGGGGGTTGAACTGCAAGTATGGAAGACACTGAACAATATCAAATAATTCCCTCACATGACCAACTGCTACTTTTCCATATCTAACATGAAAAAGGGTTGGAAACTTAAGGAACATGTATTGACCTTTAATACCTGTGGCTGAATTACTTCACTTAGTTTTAAGTCCATAAGATCTTGGCCAAAAAAGAAAAAAAATCTTGGCTGTTTCTAAATGCTTTTGTACACAACAATAGACTAATTCTTGGCTGAGAAAAACTACCTGTCATAGATTGAAAAAGGAAAAAAGTAAATTAACTCAATTTACTGGCAATATTGGACATAAAGAATTTCTCAGCCTAAGTAAATATGAGGATTAGTTGTTTGCCCAGGCATTGTTTAGTCTTTTTACATTATTGAACGGGGGAATAAAGAAAATAATAAGGCACACCATTTCAACTAGTTGCATCCCATTTGTTTACACATCAGCAAGATGAAAAGCTTTAAAATCTCTAATGCTGTGATTGAAAGTACACCTGGTTTTCCTCTACATACTTTTATTATTGACACTGAAATTGTTCCTTTATGATTTATAACCTAAAAATAGTTAAAATGACCCAATTGCAGATAAATAAATGAGAGTAGACCACAGTATGAGGGGTGTGAAAAATCAAGAGAAACGTCTCCATAAAACACACAGAGCAAAAACATGTCCAAAGATAATAAATTGATAACATCTTTGTTTTTACACAGTTTTGTTGGGGGTCTACTTTTTGGTTTGATATAAAATTTACTTTCAGAAAGCAATGTTGCAAGGATGTCCTTGTTAAGAATAATTAAACCATGGGTGTCCTTGGACTTCAGGAGAGTCAGCCTTCCTGTTTGATATATAGTTTGGCTGCTCAGTGGTGGAAGGGAAGATCTAGAAGTTGTTAAAACCTAAAAAGAAAGCACTGAGATAATACTGGTTACTTTATGAGTGATTAAGCTATAGTTTACTTCCAGGACATAAATGGTGTCAGTTAGTATGGAGTTCCTCTGTTCCCACACACAACAGGAAAGTAAGCTCGGTGCCACCATAATCTTTCTTTTCTATGCAGAGACTTGTATTGAATATATGTTCACTGCGGGAGGACAGCACAGGCTTGAGGTTAGAGTCAAAAAAGATGTCTGTGGTTTTGCAAGCAAATAGCGAAGCCCCCGCATCATTGTCAGGTTGTCTGTCCAACCGTGAGTAAATGTGAAAAATGAGTGAAACATTATGCCACTTTGTTTCTTTTAAGTTGACTAAAGAAAATGATGCTCTGGGTCTCTTAAATGGTGGGATGTAACTGTTAAATAAATCCCCAAGAAGTAAGAAATCTCTTATGGATATATGTGTTCAAAAGGAAAAAAAAAAGAACTAGGATGGCAGAAAAGGAGAAAGGAAGGAAGGGAAAAGGACAAAGAAGCAAATTAGCTCTGGATTAGCAATTAGCTCTGGATTAGCAATTAGCTCTGGAGTAGCTCTTCAGAATGAGGAAGTATAGAAGCAACGAGACCAGTCCTTCAGGTATCTAGGAAGAGCCGCATCCTAGAGGCCATGATCTCTTCAATCAAAGCGCTCCTGAAGAGCAGATGGCTGGAGAGCTGGCAAGGAGGAGAGAGGGGAATAAAGAGAGATGGACTGACTAAAGGCTCTAGCTCAGTGATAGTGAAAATTTTCAAGACCAAGTGTCCAAACTGTAACCTAAAGCTCACTTATTTGTTGCAAAGTGCCAACACTCCAATTAAACCCGGATAGTGAACTTTTAGCTTAAATATAACAATTGTTATCCAATACTTGACTGCTGGGCCACTTGGCTCCCACGACAACAGAGAGGGCTCTGCATGCCATGGGTTTGCATCCATTGCATGGCCCAGCTGTTTAAATCCAGCCTCTGTCCACAGAGGACAGCAGAGCATGATACAGCATTGCTGATAAAGTTACCTTCGATCACTTTTTTGGCTGTTACCTTTCTCCACTATACAAATACCTTATTTTTCTTTCTCATTAAAAAGCAGTGATAGGGGTGACATTATGCAATGACTTAAACTTTTACCAAATGGTTTTATTAGCTTTTGAGGCAATCTTCCTCCACTAAATACATAACCACAATGAATGAAAAGTAATAATTTTCTATAGCATCACAGTTTTCATATTTCTTAATTGGCATTCTTCAACAAAGAGGACCATTCATTACTCCACAATTGTATTAACTCAGTCGTCTTTATTAGCAATGCAGATTCATAAATTATATCAATTTAATGCAATTAGTCTAATAATGTTGTTCATCTTTGTGCATAAATTGTCCCATGTTCACCAAAGCTGCCATAGAGAATAATACTACACTGTGCACTAACATCTTACAGAGTACAAAATGTAAACCAAAAGGTTCTTCCAAACAAGAAACAAACAGATAACCACATAAAACTTCTTTTTCAATAGATAGCACAAATGCCTCACTTCGCAAATCCCTGTGTTCTCTTAAGCTGCTATTTGGCATCATTAGAAATGTAATCAGGGGAGCTGACTGTTCTCAGCAAACATTTGCACCAAGACCTGTCCCTGCTCCACAGGAGCTACTACAGTGAATAATTTTGTGAGTACTTTGGGCCCACAGAAGCCTAAAAGACCTTTTATACCCTATTGTGTTAAGCAGGCTTGCAAAAAAAAAAAAAAGAAAAAAAGCTCTTTAATTTTACTTTCAAATGCAGAGTGAAATCACTCCCCAGGATCAATGGTGTGCATGTTAAGAGCTTCTCAATACACAAAGATATGAGTCATTTTATTCTAGCTTATCAGTGACTCATCTTGTCCAAAAATGCCTTAATCAGAGCCAAGAACAGTCCCTCATTGATTGATGTAGCCATTTTCCCTACCAGCTTCTAGAATGAGAAACTTTTTTTAGACTCAGTCATTTGTCAAGAACTATTTAATGTGTGGCACCCCAGAGATACTCTCTCTTGATTGTCTATGAAGTTGATCTTATCTAGTATGTCTCATACTGCTTTAATTTTATAGTACAATAAAAATAATTTTTGGCTCCAGAGAGCCATATATTTTCTTGGGAGTGCCCTAACTGATACAACTTAGTTTATCAAATTAGCAAAATTGATGCTTCAGAAATCTCAAGGAGATTATATAAAATATGATAACTTATTTCAGGGAATATGGGTCTTACTGGTAAGGGAAACTCTGAGGCAAGCACTAGTTCTCTCTTCCCTCTTTGTGTCCTACAAGCTAGGAAGGATGCCACAGACAGCCTACTCCAACTCCAAAGGTGTGCTCTCATCAAGCTAAGCCACCTGGATCAGTTTAATTTTCAGCCATATATCACACCAAGGTCCTAGTGGATAAAGTATGAGACTCCATTGATACAGGGAATGGTTCAGGAGTGGGCATATAACAAATTGCCCACAGTATAGTTGCAGTAAAACTTAGAATATTGTATAGCGCAGTTAGAAGAAAATCTCTACCTTGCCTTAGATCCAAATGAAAAAATCTTGTGGCTGTGGCTGTTACAGTTGGCAGATATCTTAGTTATTTTCCCTTAATTATTTCTTCTAGTTTGGTGCATCAGTGGACAAAATACCCACCACCTGCAACTTAAGGAGGATAGGTTTATTTCAGCTCACATTTCAGTCACAAGTCAGCTGGATCCAAGGCAAGATTCCATGGCCAAGTGGCATGGTGGAGAAGAGAAGCTCACAGTTTGGCAGACAGGAAGCAAAGAAAGTGAAAGGAAGGGCCTGGAAGGGAGAAAATCCACAGATGAGTACCATAAGTTATAACCCAAACACCTCTCCAAAGCCCACCAATTAAGGGCTGGCCAAATAGCTGAGTGGATTAAAGTGCCTGCAAGCAGGTGAAGGGGTCTGGGTTTGATCCCTGGGCCTGCTGTACTGGCCCCACCTCCAAGTGCGTTGAGATGCTGATTGAGACTGGGCATGGTGACACATACCTATAATCCCAGCACTCGGGAGGCTATAAACAAGAACATCACTATGAGTTCCATATAGTAATGAGCCCCTGAACACCCTATAGGTCCTTACCTAAAATAAAAAAATAAAATAAAATAAAAAAATAAAAATGAGCATATGAAGCTTTCAGGGGACAACTAAATCTAAACCATAAGAGCAACCTTCTTGCAGTCTTAACATAAACCACCCTAGGGTTAAGATGAACCTATACCCCAGACCTACCACATCTCGGCTGGAAAGTGAGAGCTCCAGGCCCACCATGCTGGAGAGATATTTCCCAGTGGTCCCAGGTCTCAACCCGCGCCCCAGACCCAGGGCAGCGCAGCAAGGAAACAACAGAGGGGAACCACAGGAGCTACAGTAAAAAGGAACTAAACACAACAGCTAGATCCAGGACAGGCATAACAGGATAATCTCAAACTTCATAGACTGGCAAACAAATCTCATTATATGCTGTTATAGCTGCACCAAAGCTCTGCACCAAAAGTCAGAGGCCAGTGCTATACAAAATGACAAAGACAAGGAGAAAAATGCAATCTCAGGCATGGAGTCCATCAATAAGTGCAGAGCACATAGCTCAGCGGAAAATAATAAATTAACAGATATAAAAGCAAAGGAACAATAGCAGAAAGGTATAGAGGAACTCAGATGAGAATTAATTCCTGAAATAAAAAAAGAAATATCTGAATACATAGCATCTGAAATAAAGAATCAAATACAGAAACATCAGGGGAAAAAACCAATGCTCACACAGAACAAGTGCAGAGAGCACTATTCCAAGGGAAATGTATGAATTAACAGTGTCTGAAGCAAAGAAACAACAGCAGAAAGCTCATGAGGAATGAAAAGCAGAAATAATTTCCAAAATCAAAAAAGAATGCTTTTAAAAAAAAGAATTCTTTAAAATCATAGCATCTGAAATACAGAAAACGTCTGGAAATACACAGAGGAAACCCAATTTGGAAGAAACTCTGCAGAAAAAGAATTAATAACTACCTCTAAAGAAGACATAGACAAAAACTAGGAGAGAACAGAAATATGATGGATTCCTTGAATGAGAAATAGAGAAAATAAATAGAACACATGAAACAGAGTCAAAGAGAAATAGAAGAACTAAAAATATCAATCACAAGTCTACAAAAACTTTTGAGTGAAAGCCAAGACAGATTTTCAGATCTTGAAGACTCTGGTGCAGCTAGTGAAAAGGTGAGAAAGGATCTCATAAAAATAATGAGAATGCAGGAAAAAATAATCCATACCTGCAAGATGATGCCAGGATGAACGATGTGAGATTGATTGGTATCAATGAGAATGAACGAGTCAATACAAATGATACAAAAAGAATTTGGGGAGAGTTAATTGCAGAAAACTTTCGAAATATGAGGAAACAATCCAACACTCAGGTAACCAAAGCATACGGAACACCAAATAACTGCAACCCAAGTAAAAACACAATGAAACATAAAATAATCAATATCCCAGAAATCCAACACAAAAATAATATACTGAAAGCTGTTCGAGAGAAGAAGCAGATCACATTCAAAGGAAAACCCATCAGAATTATAGACAACTGCTCTGGAGAGCATGGAGCAAAGTGCTTCAAGTCCTGTATGAAAAGAAATTCCAGCCCAGACTATTATCCCTACAAAACTATCTTTCAAGTTTGATGGAAAAGTGAA
Organism: Ctenomys sociabilis; assembly: GCA_004027165.1. Classification (NCBI taxonomy): domain Eukaryota; kingdom Metazoa; phylum Chordata; class Mammalia; order Rodentia; family Ctenomyidae; genus Ctenomys; species Ctenomys sociabilis. The sequence continues at coordinate 83,252 of PVKA01003692.1, read as the reverse complement.
ATACTTCCACAACAAAGAACAACTGAAGAATTTCATAATGACAAAATCATCCCTATACAGGCTGCTGAAAGATGTTCTAGAGAAAGACCACAATGATCAGAACTCTACAAATAACAGAAGGAACCCACTAAACAGGACAGACAACTAAACACAGGATACAAACAAGTAAACAACAGCAGGTCAATATCATGACAAATATAAGTCAACACATTTCAATATAACCATCAATATAAATGGACTCAATTCATCAATTAAGAGAAATAGACTGGCACAGTGGATTAGGAAACAAAATCCAACAATATGCTCTATACAAGAAACACACGGAACTCAAAAGGACATTCATAGCCTCAAAGTCAAAGGATGGAAAACAATACTACATGCCTCAGCACCTCAGAAAAAAGCAGAAGTAGCAATTCTGTTCTCAGACAGTCTCAACTTCAAACCAAGAAGGATTAAATGGTACAAAGAAGGCCACTATATATTGGTCAGGGAAAAACTTCAAGAGCAAGAGGTAACACTCATAAATATCTATGCACCAAACACAGGAGAACCAAACTATGTAAGACAAATCTTAACAGACATGAAAAACTTAACTTCTAAGAACACAACCTTAACAAGAGACCTTAACACACCCTTATCTCAAAAAGATAGATCAACCATACAAAAAAATTAGCAAGGAAGTAGCAGAACTGAACCAGAGCTGGGAACAAATGGAACTGGTGGACATATACAGAGTGTTCCACCCAACCACAGTTCAATACACATTTTTTTAAACTGTGCACTGGTCATTTTCCAAAATAGACCACATAGTAGTCCAGAGGTCATGTGTAAGTATATGCAAGAAAACAGAAATTATCCCATGCATATTATCTGACCACAGTGCAATGAAACTGGAAATAAACAACAAAAGAAACCAGAAAAAGAAACCTAAATACATGGAAATTAAGCAACACTGTACTCAGCAATCAATGGGTCATAGAAGAAATTCAACAATATCTACAATTCAATAAACATTCAAGTACAACTTACCGGAATTTATGGGATGCCATGAAAGCAGTTCTTAGAGAGAAAATTATAGCTATGAACTCACACAATAGAAAAACAGAATGGGAACAAATAAACACCCTAATGTTGCACCTCCGACAATTAGAAAAAGAAGAGCAAACGAAACCCAGAGCACAAAGATAGGAAGAAATCATAAAGATTAGAGCAGAAATTAATTCAATTGAGATGAAGAAAACAGTTCAAAGAATCCACAAATCAAAAAGTTGGCTCTTTGAAAGACTAAATAAAGTTCATAAGCCTCTAGCCAACTTATCAAAAAGAAGAAAGAAAAAATTCAAGTACATGCAATAAAGAATGAAAAGGGTGAAATCACCACGGACCTAGCAGAAATTTAGAAGATTATCAATAGCTACTTTGAGAATCTTTACGCTCACAAAATAGAAGACACAGATGAAATGGACAGATTCCTCTAAAGGTACAAATTACCAAAACTGTAAAAAGAAGATATAACAATGCTCAATAAGCCAATAACACCCAACAAAATATGAAACATAATAAAAAAGCCTGCTGACGAGGAAAAGTCCAGGTCCTGATGGATTCACAGTTAAGTTCTACAAGAAATTCATAGAAGATATAATCCCTACACTCCTCAAACTCTTCAGTGAAATTGAAAAGGAAGCAGTCCTCCCAAAATCATTTCTCGAGGCAAGTATAATACTGATTCCAAAACCAGGGAAAGACACAACCAAAAAGAAGAACTACAGGCCAATCTCCCTCATGAACATAGATGCAAAAATACTCAACAAAATCCTGGCAAATAGAATACAACAAATCATCAAGAACATCATACACCATGACCAGGTAGGATTCATCCCAGGGATGCAAGGATGGTTCAATATTTGAAAGTCTATAAATGTAATACACTATATTAATAGAGTGAAATCTAAAAACCACATGATCATCTCAATTGATGCAGAGAAAGCTTTTGACAAAGTCCAACACTCATTCATGTTCAAAGTCCTACAGAATATTGGAATAGAAGGACTCTACTTTTACTTGATAAAAGCCGTCTATGACAACCAAAAAGCTAATATAATCTTAAATGGGGAAGCACTGAAATCTTTTACTCTTATATCAGGTACAAGACAAGGATGTCCTCTATCACCCCTCCTATTCAATATAGTCTTGGAATCATTAGCAACAGCAAATAGACAAGAGGAAGAAATAAGAATAGGTAAAGAAGAAGTTAAATTATCACTATTTGCAGACAACATGATACTTTACTTGGAAGACCCCAAAAATTCCACCAAGAAACTACTAGAACTGATATGGAAATTCACCAGCATAGCAGGACAAAAAGTCAATACTCAAAAGTCAATAGCATTCCTCTCCACACATAACAAGCACACTTGTTATCTGTGTGGAGGAATAGAATAGAAACAATAGAAACAATACCTTTTACAATAGCACTGCGGAAAATGAAATACCTTGGGATTCACTTAACCAAGGAAGTCAAAGATCTTTTCATGGAAAATTACAACACCCTAAGAAAAGAGATTATAGAGGATTTCAGAAAATGGAAAGATATTCCATGCTCCTGGATAGGAAGAACCAACATTATGAAGATGGCCATACTCCCAAAATTGCTGTACAGATTTAATGCAATACCTATCAAACTGCCACCAACATACCATCCAGATCTAGAGAAACCATTCCCAAAATTTATTTGGAACCACAGTGACCTAGAATAGCAAAGGTAATCTTGGCCAATAAAGACAAGGCAGGAGGCATCACAATTCCTGACTTGAAATTATACTACAAAGCCACTGTGATAATATTAACACAGTATTGGCAAGGAAATAGGCCTGATGATTAATGGAATAGATTAGAAGATTCAGAGGCACCTACGAACACACTCAGCCATCTGATCTTCGACAAAGGTGCCAAACAAGCTTACTGGAAGAAAGATACCCTCCTTAACAAATGGTGCTGGAAAACCTGGCTTTCTACATGCCGAAAAGTAAAGCTTGACCCAGCTTTATCACCATGCAATAAGCTAATGTCAAAATGGATTAAAGATCTAAATATTAAAACAGAAACACTCAATCTCCTAGAAGAGAAAGTAGGAGGAAGACATAGGGTTAGGTAAAAAGTTCATGAACAAACATATATTTGCATGGAAAACACTTAGAAGAATGAACATCTGGGATGAACTCTTCTTGCAGAGTTTCTGCATGTCAAAAGAAATTGTCAACAAAGTGAAAAGACAACCCACAAATTTTGAAAAAATCTTGACTAATAAGCAATCAGACAAAGGTCTGCTGTGTAGAATATATAAAGAACTAAGATTTAAAGATCCAATTCAGAAATGGGCATCTGCGATGAATACACACTTCTTAGAGGACAAAATTAAAGAAGCGAATAAATATATGAAAACATGCTCCACATTGCTAGCCATCTGTGAATGCAAATGAAAACAACACTGAAATACCATCTCACTCTAGAAAGAATGGTATAAGGAAATCAACCAACAACAAATGTTGGAGAGGTTGTAGGCAAAAGGGAACACTTCTCCACTGCTGGTGGGAATGTAGATCTCCCACCATGGTGGAAATCAGTATGAACACTCCTCAAAAGAGTAGGACTGAAAACCCCTTTCAAGCCGGCTATCCCCCTACTGGGAATTTTCCCAGAGGAACTGAAAACACTATATTATAGTAATATATGTGTAGCTATGTTTATAGCAGCACAATTTGTGATAGCAAAATCTTAGAAACAACCAAGATGTCCATCACATGAGGAATGGTTGAAAAAGATGTGGTACTTCTATATAATGGAGTATTACTCAGCTATAAAGAATAAAGCATTTATATTGAAGTTCATGCCACTTGAACCTATACTTGTAATTGAAATAAACCAGACACACATGTGCAAATATCATATAGTCTCCCTAGTATAAGATGTCAAAAGAAGAAATACAAATAGAAATGTACAATAACAACTAAACACAACTGAGTCACATAGTTAGGGCAAACTTAACAGCATATGCTGCAGCTTCTCTTCTGGATGGTTAAAAACCTAAGTTCACAGATCAAAATTGGAGAAATAGAAGAGCCATAAGGCCATCCAACATTTTGGCCCTAGCCTTTCAAGGTCAGCAAAGACTCAGGACATAGGAGAACCTGTACTGTAACATCATGAAACTCAGTTGTGCCCCAAATTTTCTGATCAAGAAGATTATGGAGCCACAGAGGAGAGATTGGTGATGTATAGTGTTCCTTTGGGAGAGTCACATGGAGAGAAAACTTTCTCCCAGGCTCTCACAGAGAGCAAACTGGTCAACATTGGCCGTGACTCATCTGCATGGATGACACAGACAAAGGATCTACAGAATAAGGTACAATATTACAAGATAAACCCTGAGGGGAATTCACTGACCTCAACAGAAAGAAAAGCTACATCTTTTCGTATATAGTTCTTGATCTATCTAGGTCTTAACCATCCAGCAGAAAAGTATAAAACTGAGGTATATAATGTGGGGCCATAATAATAAGTTGAGCTGTAAATAGCTATAGTCAACAACTTCTTCAGATAACTCACTGTTTTTGTGGAATGCTGGACTGTGTTGGATTGTGTCACCGAGTTCAGGTACCAAAATTGGTTTAATGACAATGAGTGCTCATCTTTGAGAGTTCTAGACAAAAGAAAAGGGGTATACAATGGGAGAATCATGATGTGTGTGTATAAACAGTATAGTTAGGATAAATACGCCATGCTTCTGCATAATTCTATGAGAAGCAAGATTTATACTTACAGTGGTTGGACAAGATATTATGTTGATTCCTAGTACTATGGACAAACACTAGGGAGATAACAAGGTAGAAAGTATTTGTTATTGAATCTGAGATATAATTCAGATATAAAAAATAAGATAAGTATATACCTACACTCTCTTAATTCACTGATTAGAGACATCTGCTATAATAATGCCTGAAAGTACAGTATCATGTATGCACCTTGTATGACACCAAAACATTACAAAAACATTTTAATTTATCAAATCTGTCCTGGTAAATTGTCTTGAAACTGTCTCATAACTATTTGTTCTTCAATAAAAATAATAATAAAATTAAAAAAAGATGAATCTGTAATATGAAGAGAACTTCAGAGACACTGCACTGCTCCATGAACAGCTATATCCAAGTGATTAATACACTCTTGAACCAAATCAACCTTAAATCCACATGCTCAAGGGATGTTCCAGTTATGTTGTTGGTTAATGTCATTGAATTCTGTATTACTTAAGCCAGCTTTTAGAGCCTTGATTTTTTTCATTGGTACAAGTCAATGGAATATCTAGACAATGACTTTAAAAAGGGGCAGAACAGAGACAAACGAGAGTTAAACGTAAGAGCTTTACTGATGTCGCAGATGCTTCCTAGAACCTCTATGTGGTCATTTCAAGTTTCTATTGAGTCTATGCAGTTGTTTTCCTGTGCTTCCTCTGGAGAAGTATCAAAGTCTAGAAGAGTTTACACGATACCCTGGCACTGGTGGAGAGGACTGAAATGGTCATCATCATCTATCTTTGCTAATAGCTACTGTGTGCTCCTCTCCGTGCTTAGGCCCAGCTATTATCCTGCAGTTTTTTCAGCTTGGGTGGGTGCCTGAGGTACTACATTTTTTCCTGCTTTGTCTCCTTGTACCATCTATTGTGATCATGTACCTCTGCTCAGCCACTTCTAACCATCTCTTCGTATCACATAATCTCCAGGTGCTCCCTTCTGGCACCTTAAAGATACAGAGACCAAAAGGAAGCAGTGATATGTATCCCTGCCTAAAAATGGCTGTTTCTTCCTTTAATTTCCATTATAGTTGCACAAGAATGGGGCAAGAAATCTTTGCTTTCCTGGTCTTCATTTAAAAGATGAGAACACACTGGGGAGATAGCTCAGAGGAATAAGCACTTGCCTGGCAAGCGCAAGGTCCTAAGTTCAATCCCCAGTACCCGCCCTCCCCCCCAAAAAAAGATGAGAACGCATGTCTCCTGTTCTCAGGCACTGAAGACTTCCTGATTAAGTTGAAATGGGTAAGAGTGTAGAGTTTTCCAGAGACCTTCTCAATACCGTGTCTGGAGTTCACCTGAACTCTCCTCTTTTAATCAGTTCAAAGGTTTTGTTTATAGTATAAGAGATAAACTTAACAGTTCTGGGGATGTCCAACTCCTTAAACTTGTGACTGCGGTATCACACAGGATAAATAGTTGTACATGTGTGAATAAATTAAAAGCCATAAAGCAGGGAGATTATGTTAGATGCCTGAGGGTAGCAGTATCATCACAACATCCCTGAGGGCCAGGGAGTTGGCTTAGTGGCATAAGTGCTTGCCTAGTAAGCACAAGGTCCTGAGTTCAATCCCGATTGCCACAAAGAGAGAGAGAGAGAGAGAGAGAGAGAGAGAGAGAGAGAGAGAGAGAAAGAGAAAGAAAGAAATTGTCTTTGTGAGGAGAGAAGCTGAAGTCAATTTCAGAGATTTAAAGATGTCACACAGCCAGTTTTGAAGATGGAAACAGAAGCTTTATTTTTTTTTTTTTTTTTTTTTTTTTTTTTTTGAGACAGGGTCTCACTGTGCAGTTCAGGCTGGCTTTGAGCTCACTTTGTAGCTCAGGCTGGTCTCGAACTCACAACAATCCTCCTGTCTCAGCCTCCCGAGTGCTGGGATTACAGGCCTGAGCCACCACACCCGGCAAAACAGAAGCTTTAAATGAAGGAAAGTAGGAAGCAGCTCAATACATAAGCGGTAAGAAACAGATTCTTTTTGAGGAAGTCTAGGTGAGTCTCACTTTGGATTTCTGGCTGGTGGGACTGTAAAATGGTGATTTTGAATTTTCTTTTAACCATCAAGTTTGTGCTAATTTTGTTACAGTAGCAATACATAGGGTAATGGCCACTTAAAAATTCTTATACATTGTCTGATTTATCATCAAAACTAATGTCTTCTGTTTCTATTTTTTCCTTTAATAATGTTATTGAGAAAGAAGTAGCTATGAGATAATTTCAAAACAGGTTAGCAGTACAGTTACAATAATTAATACATTGTATATTATTGTCTTTGTAGTAGTTATTCAGAGGACAAGATGCAGACATGATATCCTGCCTAAACACTATTAGTTCAAAACTCTGCTCTCATTGAACTCAGAGAAAATAGCACAGGGCTTTAGAGATAGCTCAGTAGGATAAGCGCTTGCCTGGCAAGTGTAAGGGCCTGAGTTCAATCCCTGGTTCTGCCAAAAAAAAAAAAAAAAAAAAAAAAAAAGTTGCTGTATATCTATGCTATTTTGTATATGCATATATACTTTTTTCACTACAAAATGGTACTTAATACAAATGGTATTTTTTGGTTTATGGATTTAAGATTCAGCATATCAACAACTGACAAAAAATACCTGATCCATATTATGTCTAAGGCGTTTGATATTCAGACACATAGTGATGTTAAGCTCAACAGCCTATATTATAGGATAATAATATCATCTTCTAGAGGGTTAACAACTTAAGTTTGTAGACCAAACAACTAGAGAAAAAGAAGGACTATAAGGATATCCAAAATTTTGGCACTAGCCCTTCAAGGTCAGTGAGGACTCAGGACTCAAGGGAACCTGCACTATAATATCCTATAACTCAGTGGTGTCCCAAATTTTCTAATCAAGGAGATTAAGGGACCACAGAGGAATGTGATCGATGATGTAGAGTGTGCCTAAGGAGTCACATGGAGAGAAAACTTTCTCTCAGTCTTCCACAGAGAGCAAATTCGTCAAGCAACGGCCATGACTCATCCACATGGCTGACACTGACAAAATATCTACAAACTGCTGTACAGGGTTTCAGGATAAGTCCTAAGGGGATTTGACTGGCCTTGTCAAATTCAAAAGTTACATTTTTGTTATATAGACCTTGCTTTATCTTGCTTTTAACCATCCAGCAGATATAAAAACAAGGTATAAAAAATAAAGCCATATTACCATGCTGAGCTATAAAAGGCTCAAGTCAACAGCCCGCTGCTATTATAGACTACTGTAGTCTATTGGATTACTCTGCTGAATTCATGCACCTACAATATATGAATGGCAATGGAATACCCACCTCTGTTTCCATGTGTAATAAGGCTTTATATCTATCTGGCAGCCAAATAGGCATTCCTTCCACTGATTACTATTTATGTGACCATAAAGGAAAAGAACAGTGAGATTAATATTCCATAAGAGCATTTTATAATGCTAGGTAACTTAATGAATAAAATCACCAAATAACATCAGTGATAAGACTGTCTTGTTTTTGTTTACATCTGCACCTGCATTACTTCCTAATGGATCAATGCAAATCTATGCCCCCTTACATCATGGAAGAAGAACAACACTTCTGAATCACACTGGACTCCATAAAGAAGTCTTTGTTCTAGGGCTGGGCCTAGAATTTGAGCCCCTTGTCTATTTTATGGTTTAGAACTGTGAGAAGCATTTCACAAATGAATCAAGTCACATAAATTTTCCAAAATAATTATGTAACATCTATTCATGGTTAGACAAGAAAAGGGAATGAAGTTATATAAGAAAAACTAAGTCCAAGACAATGTAAACATATATATGTCAAATTCAAAATGGATTAAAAAAAATGCAAGTTCAAATGGATTATCAACAAGAGAGTTTGTATGCTTGCTTCAACTTGCCCTGCAGCTATTGGTGTTTTTAAAGTTATAGAGCTGGGAACAAGATGTATTTGGTGAAGGGGGGATATAAAACTCAAGTTTTCATAATACATATGAAATTGTCCCTGATTATCCTAGACAAAAAGTTACCATTGAAATCACATATTGAACAATGTCTGCCACGGCTCTGCCACAAAATATCCAAATATTTCTAGATTACCTAAGATGGCCTCAAGCTTGTGAACCTCCTGCCTCAGTCTACCGTATAGGTGGAATTACAGGAATGCACCACCATGTCAAGCTTCTAGAGGATTCTCAAAAGTTTGTAAAGTTAGAAAACCAATGACAAAAGGAATAAAGGAGTTAATTTGTCAAAGGATGAGACAGTGCTTTTCTTAGATATTGGAAGAAAGATAAATTTGAATGTCAGAATCTGATAAAAAAAAATTGATCCTGAATTCATCCATATGTAACTATTCAGTATCTACATTCATCTCTTGAAATCTCTAAATAGCATTTGTCACTGGAATAACATACTACAAAATGTGTTTCTTTTATCAACCTTTATAAAAAGGACAAATTTGAATTAGAATTACTTTCAGGATTTCATTCTTTAGAATGACATAAAAAGTGTCTCAATCTGTCCCCATTAGCACTGAGAATCTAAGCACCACACTATGTAATTCCTTCCTCAGTGAATGATATTTGCTGGCACTGACTGGGCAGTTCTGCATCTGCCTAGGACCAGTTTGGGCCAAGGTCTCTTGCACTCCAAGCCCTTCCAGCAGTACCGATGAAACCACGGAAAGTTTTAAGGCTTCCATAACTTACAGGAAATAAGGCTAAACTGTTCATCATTAATGTGACCAGTGCACGGAGCTCACCATAGTGTTGGAAAGTGCCTTACCTATCAAACTGTCCCTCGAGGTGAGATTTCAACAACCAGCCAGGATTTTATGCTTTTCAGAGTTACCTCCTTCTGGAGGTGGAGAGCAACCACGAATGCAATTAATTTCATATTAAAGTATTACAGGCTGTCCAATACAGCCCATTTGGTCATGGTGTGCTGCTTCTTTTCAGATATACTTGCCTTCTAATTAAGTTGTTTTTATACTTTAATCTAATCTGCAAGTAACAGGAATTTTTAATTCATTACTATGAATTTTTTTTTTTAATTTGATCCTGGTAATTGAACTCAGAACCTGACCATGGGAGGCAGACTCTGCTGCTGAGCTGTATCTCTAGTACCCCACTCCCCACCTCTGGTCTTTTTGACATAGGGTCTTGCTATGTAGTTCAGGCTAGCCTTGAACTCACTTTGTAGCCTATACTTGCCTTGAACTCACAGTAATACACTTGCCTTTCAAGTGCTGGGATTATAGGCACATGCCACATGAATTAGGTTCTTAATTTAAAAATTAAATGCTATACCAAAATCTCATGAGCTAGAAAGCTTGTGATGAATGGAAATTTATTTCTGACAATGATTGGAGTTGCAGATTTCAAGGTCCAGGTGTTGGGAGCTTGAGTGGCTGGTGAGAGAGTAATTTCTCATAGGTAATGCCCTCTTTTTTGTTTTTTTATATTTTAAGGAAGGGTCTACAGGGTGTTCAGGATTTCACTACTAGATCAGACTCCTAGTAATCCACCTGTCTACAGCCTCCCAAGAGCTGGGATTATAGGCTCAAGCCACCACTCCCAGACTCAGTAGCCTTCTCAGCATGCCCCGGGGGCAGGGCCGGCACAGCAGAACCAAGAATCAAACCCCAGGCCCCTTTGCCCTAGGTGATGCTTTCTTGATATGTCGGAAAGAGCAGGTGGGAGAGTTCTCTTAGAAACAGATTTTATTCGTGAGGGCCCAGCTCTTATGAATATATCAAAGCCCTCATATGCCTATGATGTCATCTTGGGGTGAGGATTTCAACAGATTCATTTTGAGGAACACAAACTTTCAGGCCCTTACAATATATATTAAAGAAGGAAAGTACATGACCAATAAGCCTTCTTTTTTTGTTTCTGTTTTTAATTAGTATAGTTTTCTGGTACATAATTACTATATTCATCTTGGGAAGTTGGTACATTTACATACTGCATTTACTCATTTTTATTCCCTCTTCCACAGCCCACCTTCTCTTTTCTACCCATCCCAAGAACTTATTCCCATCTCTGCAGTGTACTTAACTCTATCCTATAACCCATCCTAATTTGATTTTTAAGTTATCTACACCTTGGATTTCTCATCTAATAGAAAGCATATGATATTTCACCTGTAGATAATTTATTTTATTTATCATTGTGGTTTTAAGATGCACCCATTTTCCTCCAGATGACTTGACTTCGCATTTCTTGATGGCTGAGTAATACCCGACTGTGTAAATAGCACATTTTCTTTGTCCAAGTGGATGAGTTCAACAACCACTTCCAAGATGCAGGTATGAGTTATGCTATAGTAAAATGTTCCATTGTAATATGTCCTAACTCTTTATGAAGTGTAGAAGAAGTATAGGTGGGTGGAATTTCTAGTTTTTTGAGGAATCCCTACACAGATTTCCATAGTGGTTGTACTAGTTTACATTGTCACTACAATAGTGATATACACACAGACACACAACCTCATGAGTGTTTGTTGTTTTCTGAGTTAATGATGGTAGCCATTTTATCTGTTCTCTGCATTTCCTACTCATTTATTCTGTCAGGCAAAGACTTGGTAGTGGTGATAATCTGCTTTGCTTCTGCCAATAGATTTTTTAAAATTATATCTTCAAGTGCCTCAAAGTGTAAAGGTAAAAGTTATGCTCAGTCTAACAGTGCTGCAGTTAGTCCTCTACTTCTAATTCCCTAGTAATTCCCTGCCTACACTTATTTCCTCAGAGGTGTCATTCATTGACTTTGCAGCCCAGCCTCATAAACTTGTGTGTAGACATTTCTAAAATAAATGAATAGGGTCTCTTCCCCATCTGGAGTCCTACATTCTTTGTCTCTTTCTCTTTCAGAGTAGTAGAACCCATAGCATCCCCAGCATAATGCATAAACATTCAACCCTATCCACTTTACCTTTCAAATAGCAATTACTTTCAAATAAAAATATATACTAGCACATTTATCTGCTCTGGGTTCCACCTTTTACTTGTGCTTTCTGACCAGTTCTTTAACAGGATGTTCATCTCAGCTAAAGTAAGAGGGCACCCTGGGCCTCCTTTATATTTTAATAACTGAAAGAAGTAAACTCAGCAGCTGTCACAAAACAATTCTAGACTAACTCTGGCATCAGGAATCTGATGTCAAATGGCTCCAAATATTCTTTGAAAGTTTCTATCAAAGGAAAATAAAATTTTTATTTGAAATGCAATTTATTCCAATGATTAAGGAATCATGCCTAATTGTCTCCTAACCTGCTGGAGGCATCTTAAAATATTGTTTCATATAAAATAAGTGGCATAAATTCTGTTTTATGAAACCAACCAAACCTATGTATGTGAATTATTATTACAGCCTATTTTCTCCAAATAATCAGATTCATATTCTCCCTATTGTTCATATAAAACATTCCTTTCTTTCCTTACATGTTTTAAATTTTAATGAAGTTATATCAGTGTATACTCATAAAGTAAAAATTCAAATACAAAACAAAGTAAATTAAATGGACAATATCATTTTCTCTGAGGGCTTATAATAGCTGCATGGTAGAATTTCATTATAGTTTGCTTTAGGGTATATGGAGCTATGGATAAAGTAGCATAGGTGATCACGTACATGCATGAAGCTCTGCCAAAGAGAAATACATCTAATGCTCATAATATTGTGGCTAAAGAGTATGGAATTCAAGTCACAGTTTCAAATCTGTTGAAGGCTTCTCAAATTATAAGTCTGTAACTTACCTGAAATTTTAAAATGTGGAAAACATCTTAGATCATTATAAAAACTACTACTCTCTGTGAGTGCAAAGGTAATGCTTTTTTAGAACATATTAAAAATAAATAGTACATTACAATAGATGAAATGATTCATATGAAAGAATGATAAAACAAATATGCAGTCACTACACACTATTACAAAAGGTGTTGAAGATAAACATGTTCTAACACAGATTACTGCATATTGTTGAAACAAAGAAGAATAAAAAAGCTAGAAAACAATGCAGGAGGCTTTCATTCTCTTTTTAGGTGATGGCATAATAAATACTGCACTGAAGACATAGTTAAGCAAGAGCCCTTGGCAAGCATGCATGAGCATCTGTATAGAAGTTTCAGAGCAGGGAGACTATGTAAAAGTAAGTGTCACACAATCTTGACCTCTTAATGTTCTGATTTTAGCATTAATCTTTCTACATTATCTAGCTATTACAACAAACAGAAATCCTTTTGTGTCTTCTCAACCATACAGAGGAAGTATTTTCCCCATGTGAACCCTTACCAACAACCACTGTCTGATGACATGAAAAAAAAATCTAAAAATCAAGTAATATGTCTCAGTTATTTTCAATCCCTTGCTGGGACAAAATATCTGACATCCAAAATTAAATAAGGAAAAGTGTATTTAGCTCACAATTTGTGGAAGTCCATACTCAGCTGGCTCCAAGGCACAGTGGCACATGGCAAAGGGCAGCATTTCTTTGTGTCAGAACACAGCAAAACAGCAAGAGCAAAATTGGAGGAACAGTGGCCGAGAGCAAACCTCTTTCCTGCCCTTATGCTCATTCAGGCTATCCACCCTACACAAGTGTAGCACTCACTCCCGTTATCCCAGCAGAACTCATATCCATAATCCCATCTTTAGATCATGAATTAATCAAACTCTAGAAGTCCACCCCATGACTGCAGAAGCCTTTGGAGAGACACTACTCACAAACCATAACAGAATGCTAGATACTAAATAATTGACATGAGTCAATATTGGACATCAACTTAAAATATTTGAATAAATAGCTGTGATTGTTCTTGGGTTCTAAAATGACATTACGTAGAAGTTGTTCATTACATCTACTTGACACAACAATAAAGAAGTATGTAAATAATTCACAATATAATCACATTATTTTAAAGAACAGAGAATGTCAGGAACTACTCTTCATCTTTTCAACATAATCAGTGCTTTGTAAAGCTAAATCAATAATAAAATATTTGTGTTTTAAAGAACATGAAACCAGCTAAGTGTTCCATGAATGCTCTTGTGGTAGACTGGCAGCCCCAAAGGGCACCCCACAAACTCTAGCCAATTCAATGCTTTCATACAGCAGCTGTGTATCTCCTCTGATATAGTGTGACTGCATGGACCTTTTAATTTAAACTAAATTTTGGATTTAATGGAAGCTTATCTTGGCAGGACACCAAATTGAATTTTAGGTTGTGCTCCATCTTTAATCTAAAGTACAACAGCTGTGGCAAGCAACAGTGTCCATGTTCCATTAACTTTGTTCCCTCCCTTTTATATTTGTGATTACTGGAAAATACTAATATGTTAAGCATCAGGAAGTACTATCATCTAATTTACTTCTAAGAAGGGTAAAAAACTAAATGATTCACAGTGTATTTTGTTTTTCTCACAGGTAAGTACCTAGCACAGAGGCCAGCACTCCCTCATATGTGAATGAGAAAATACTTTTTAAAAAATAATTTATTTTACAAACCATATTTATTTATTCATTTATTTGATCCAAGGTCCTGCTATGCAGCTCAGACTCACAGTGATCCTCCTGTCTCAGCCTCCCCAGCCCTGGGATTACAGGTGTGTACCACCATGCCCAGCTTGAGAAAATACTTCAGTAGCTGTAACATTCTGTATCAGCCACAGTAGCATGGAGGCAGCTACAGGCAGCGCATAAAGGAGTGCGCATGGCTGTGCTGAAAGTGAATGTATTAAACCAGGAGAACAAATAAATAATGAAGTGAAAAAAATAGAATTCATTTACAAAAGCAGGGCCGAGGAGCCAGCTCCACAGTTTAAAGTGCCTGCTTAGGCAGCTTAAGCAAGCGTGCAGGGACCACTCTTCGATCCCTAGCACCACATGCCATGCCAGCCCCACCTGCCACAAAAAAGAAAAAACAATGGGTGAACAAACTTACGCTACAGTTATGAAGCCCTTGTAGCAAAGATGGATCATAGTCGCAAAATAAAAATAGTAATTCAGTGTGCAGAGTACTCGGTGACAAAGTCAAGATGGAGCCACACCAAGCCACAAATTACTATTTCGCACTTGCATCCAAGATTCCATGCGAGGTGCTGTGAAGGAGGAGAGTAATCTGAGAATGAGTTCTTATCCTCAGGAAGCTATGGTTGTCCAAGAAAGTCAAGACTTGAGCAGAAGGCGTTCAGAGCAATACTAGACATGATGTAATGAACTGTTAGGTAGGTAAGCTTAATTTAAGCTCAGGCCTTTCAGAACTCCACTGGGAATAGATAATTTATTTAACTTATTTCAACTAACTAATTAGTGAATAACAGTATTATCCATGAGGAAAAACCTCGGTACCTTTTTTAATCAAATAATTTGATATGCCGAATTACCTATTACTCCATAAACCTAATTTCTAAACATAATCCAAAAATAGAAACTTTTAAAACTCTGTTTATTTTTAAAATATAACATATAACCATATTAAATTGAATTTAAAATTGCATTTTAAAGATGGCAATAAATGGAAACATTGTCATTTATATTCAGGAAATTCCTATCAACTTCTCAGAAAATTGTAATTTATCTTTGCTCATTACTTGAGGTCCAGAAGTCTAAAACAAGGAGGACCAACAAAAGAAAAAGTTGAGAAGTATGAACAGAGAGAAATTCTTAAACAAAAAATAAAAAGGAAACTTGAAAATACATTTATTTAAACTGGCATCACTTCCACTGTTAATTAGCAAGGAAAATTTTAGATATTTTGAGTTTGTGAACTGCTCTGAAAATGTGTCCAAAATTATATGGGTTTTAAACTACTGGCATGGATGAATGTCACATTTTTAAAAAGTATTTAAAGCTGCAGCTAAGAAGTATTGCAGTCAGGATCTTCAGCTAGAGTCTGATAAACTCTTGCTCTGCAGCCTAAGCTTGGGATGATTTATCGAAAGACGAAAAATTCTATACTGTCTTCTTCTACACTTTTAGCTTTGAAATTTATGAAATGATATAAAATCCTTAGTATATATAACCTGCCCTATCTCTTGGAAAGAATGCCTTTTGAATTCACTATCCTAAAGTGTTGGAATTAAATAGAGAGCTATATCATAAGGACAATGAAAAAGGTACTTCTAAAGCAGCAGAGGAACGGAGGAGTTTAAATCATCACCCTAGATGGCCAAGGAACTGCTTAGCAAAAGGTCTTTTGATGATGTCACTGTAACATACGCCTGGGCTCCCTTGTCCTTTTGACTCACCACACCCCCGAGGAATCTTCGAGGTTACACAGTTCCTTAATTCTTTAGGATACCCTACCAGAATTATGTAGCCGTTCGCTTTATTCGTTGACTTTGCAAAGTAGGGACTGTGAGGGAACACGAGATAGCTCTGTGGACCAAGAACCTGCTTAGGCAAGCACAGGGACCAGGGTTCAATCCCCAGCACCACATGTTGTGCTGCCCCCCCCCCCGGGCATGCTGAGCCCGTGACCAAGTCCGGGCATGGTGGTACATGCCTGTAATCCCAACCCTGGGGAGATTGAAAACAGGATGATCACTATGAGTCTGAGCTGTACAGTGAGACCCTGCACAAAATACATTAAAAAAAAAGAAAAACTAACAAAGTAGAGACTTTATCCCTTGTTCCATTATGCATATCATCCATATGCCTCATCTACATCCACACCCACAATGGTATTTGCTTTTCTTTTTTGTTTTAAGAAGAAAAAACAATAAAAATTGATACAGAATTTCAAAACAAGATGATAGAAAATTAATAATAGTTGTTACATTGAATATTGTTATTAGCTGGGTGTGGTGGTGCATGCCTGTAATCCCAGCATGTGGGAGGCTGAGGCAGGAGGACTGTTGTGAGTTCAAGACCAGCCTGAGCTCCAAAGTGAGCTTAAGGCCAGCCTGAACTGCATAGTGAGACCCTGTCTCAAAAAGACAGAAAAAAAAAATTATCTTCAAAGTGTTTACTGAGATTACCAGATATAGGCATGCAAAAGCTGATCAAACAATAGTTCCTTTCCATGAACCAATAAAATTAGTAGTACAATTATCTCAGCATATATGCTATATGCACGCATAAATATATGCAGTTCAGAAAAAGTTATGCAATTAATGGAATTCAGGACATTGTACCTCAAAATATAGCACCTCAGCATTTGAGAAGGTAATGAAAGCAGGATAACACTCTGGCCTTCTCTTTACCCTCCTTCCCTGAATGAGACAATAAAACCTAATATATACTCTAACTTTCTGTCACTTGTCACCCCTTGAGCCATAAATAAGACCCTTTGTTAACAGATACTAACCCAATAACCCAGAGAAACTAACATCCTTCTTTCTGAAGGCCCTGGGACACAGAGGGACCTGAAGAAACAATCATTGATTTCCCAATTCACCCTGTTTCCAACGATTTGGGCCAACTCTCTTGTCCTCCTGTTATATTCCCTAAGGACTGTCCAATCTCCATCAAACCTAAGCATAAGAAATGCAATTCTTTGAGTTTCTCTCTCCTTAGGAAGTTTCCATGTTTTCTAAACATGTATCAATTTACATCTCTTTCACTTACTACTCTATTTTTTGTTATGGAGATCTCAGCCATGAAATTTTGAGAAGAAAAACAAGATGTCTCTTGTTTGAGGAAGTTGTTTTTATTCTAGAACATAAGGAAAACAAGAACACAAAATGAAATATCAGTTCTCTGATGGCATTATCTCAAAGGTTTTCAGAGATGTTTATTGCTGATCTCTACCTACTTCACCAGAAAGGAGAACTCTGTCTTAAAAATGTGTTCTTTTGGCCTTCCTGAGCCAAAATCACCTATGTAAAACATGCTCACTGTAATGTAGAAAGAGTGATGAAAAGAAGTTGTGTCTAATATATGGGTTAACTGAACCCTCAGCCCTGTGCCTGCTTGCAGGTGCTTTAATCTGCTGAGCTCTTTGGCTGGCCCAATGAACAAACTCTAGTGAGTGTAAGAAAGTGACCACATCCATATTTGGGGAATGGATTTCAGTAGCTGAAAGAAAATCCCAGATTAAATAGTAAAGTGCTTTTTAAAGAATACACAATCACAGATTCTCATGATAGAGAGAATAAGCTATTAAAAACAGCTGTAGTTAGATAAAATCATGACACAGAACAGTGACACAGAAGAGGCATATTCCCCATGTGAAGTGATGTAGAAACTCCTATATCATATATATTATATAATTTGTATTACACATTATATATACATGTTATAGTGCATATAACAATAAATAAATGTATAAATAATACATAAAATAGATGTTTATTTTAAAAATAACAGGATAAAACCATGGTTGAATATGTTAAAAGAACTATCTCAACAATTATAAAATAAGCACACAAAGAAATATGAAGATATTACCTTATAACTTAGTTGCTATCTTGTCCCCCTGTTCTCAGCTGTAGGCAAGAAGATGTTTTAAAGCAAAAGAATCTTAAGATTTGTGAAGTACTGTAAATACCTTGAGTTGGCTGCTTGACAGGTATGTTATTGCAAGGTAAATTTTTTAAAGTTCTTTTACCAAAATATAGAGTGATTTCTCATTACTTATGAATTATTTTCAATTTTTTCTCTAATATTATTGAAATAATAATGAAAATAGAGCAATACTTACTGAGAGAGTAACTGAGTTACTGTGAGAGAATATTTCCCTCACATACCCTTAAACTTATACCTGATTTAAAGATAAAGGAGGGTCAGGGAGTTGGCTCAGTGGAATAAGAGTTTCCCTGGCAAGCACAAGGGCCTGAGTTCAATCCCTGGTTCCACCAAAAAAAAGAAAGAAAAGAAAATGGGACATCATAGGTTTGTATATCATACTTTATGCTTTGAAACCTCAGGGCCCACAAATTCATGGCATTTAGGGAGCATTACAGTACTAGAACTAGGTTTTTGAGCTCTTTGATAATCAGTGAATTTTACGAGTCTTTGAGTTTGTAAGTTTATATTTTCTCTTTTAGGATGTCAGTTTGCTATTTTTACCCTTCAGGAGAAAGTTTCTTTCTGAACACAACAGTAGGAAATAATGACAGAATCTGAAGAAAAAACACTGCTTCATGAACCATTCCTGAGACTTGTGAGAGGAATTTACAACGTCAAATATTTGAGAACAAGATGTGAATGGAGTGCTGCTTTTCGGGGTCTTGCTGGAGGTGGGGTGATGGTAGGGGAAGGAAAGTGGGTTGCAAGCAAAGGTGGGTTTGCAAAGTGGGTTTCCTGGTTAGTAACTGGAATCGTTCACAAGGGAATAGTCATTTTGGCTTAAATTTTCTCACTAGTAAATTTAGAATAATCATCCTCTAACTGACAGAGTTGTTGTGAAGATGAACAATTTTGACTAAAACTTGGCTCATAATGCCATACGCAAGATTTCAACTATTATCCATGTCTAAAAATTAAAATTTGTTTTTGCACCCTATCCCCCCCTAAAGGCATAGGTGGAAAAAGATGTCTACAAAAGTTCTGATCTTGGCTTCTGAAAATAAAACACTACTCAAGAAAGAAAATTACCCCACTTCTCCAAAAATCCTCCAAATCTTCCCCTAAAATCTACTCATTAGACTCTTTTGACTTAACTGAACTATAAATTTTTTGAAATCTTTAAAGCTCAACTTAAATGATATACAGCTCCCAGGTCCAGCCAGCAGGCCAGCCAAGATAGTAACGTCATGGCCAGCTGTGTATACCTAAACTCCAAAGAAGTGTCACTTATAGACTCTCATATTTACAATTGGAGCCTCCAGATAAATTATTGTTCTAACTATCTTGGAGAAAACTTGGCTCAATTCTAGCAAGAGTTGAGGTCTTTGTTATTAATTTACATAAAACACTGTCAGATCTCAGTACAAAGGATATTCTTTTCTGCACCAAAGTTCAATTTTCCAATACACATTTTAAATCTTCTATATAAACAATCCTTATGACTAGATAATATTAGTAACACTGCACTGTACAGAGTTTAAACAGTCCCAACCACTATACAGAACAAGGCTTTTCAACTCTTTTGCTTATCAGAGAGGCTGATTCTTCACTCTTAAAGGACAGTAAGAGTGGAAGGAAGGCAGACTGAGCTCTGTGTTGCCTGAGATTGCCTCTGGATTGCCACTTGGAAGGAAAGCAAGACAGGAAAAGCCTCCTGTAAGCTCACAGCCTAACCAGAGAGCGACTGATACCTCATCTGGAAGGCATTACCTTAGCAAGCTGCTCCTTTAATTTATCTCTTTCTCTTTTTTTCTTTTCAAAACTGATTTTCTATGACAATGGGAAAACTGTGGGAGTCAACATCACATTAAAAAATGTAAACAAAGCAAATGAATGGTGCAAATGGTAGATGCACACACAAATGTACATAGAAGA
Source organism: Ctenomys sociabilis (assembly GCA_004027165.1). NCBI lineage: Eukaryota > Metazoa > Chordata > Mammalia > Rodentia > Ctenomyidae > Ctenomys > Ctenomys sociabilis. Next base: position 63,037 of record PVKA01003692.1, on the reverse strand, counting down.
CTGTTGTGAACAAATAAATAAAATATGCAGAATTTAAAGTCTGAGATGACTTGGGCTTTGATAACAAAGTGTCATAGACCACGCGACCTGAACAAAGAAATGTACTTCTGGCTTTGGAGCCTGGGAACTCATGTGGTTTGGCTGCCAGTTAATTTCCTTTCTGGTGAAGACCCCTGTCCTGGCTTATGCTCTATGCTGCTGGTATCTTGTGATAAGGGCAGAAATCCCACCGTCAGGCCCCCACCTTTGTGATTTCATCTAACGCTAATTACCCCCTAAGGATTCTGTTCCCAATACTATCACGTTGGAGGTTAAGACTTCAACGTATAAGTTTGGGAAACACAATTCAACACAGAGCATAAGTCCGCTATGGAAACTACAAAAAAAAAAAATCATATATTGGAGTCTTATGCTTTTGATAAGTTTACTATGCCATCAGAATATGATCATGATATATAATACATCTGATTAGGTAGTTAAAAGAACTTAAATGTCTTCCTTTATTCTAATGTGGAAGCAAAAACAATAATAGAATTTAGTTTTAGTGCTTATTATCAATAGTGTTCTAGAGCTGTTTCACGTTTGCTAATGAGAGAAAATTGTGTGTGTGTGTGTGTGTGTGTGTGTGTAGATACTAGACCTTCACAATTATCTATTACTAATTCTGTTTTTATTCATTGACATAGTGTCTCACTGTGTAACTAAATTTTCTGGGCTCTCACTTGCAATCCTCCTGCCTTAGCCTCCCAGACATTTAGGATTACAAACATGTGCCACTACAGCCAGCCTGTATGTGTGTCTTTTGAATTAAGCATCCAGTGATGGCTACTGATGGAATGTTTACTCTACAAGAAAAGTAATTACACTGAAGAATGCAGAAGTTGGCAAATACTGAAAATCACAGTTTCTGTTTATAGAGCAAATTGTTAAGCTTTACCAGAGCACCACCTGTTACACACCAGGCACTATTATAAGTATTTTACATTAAATTGTAAAACAATGTGATTAAACAAGTAGTACTACTTACCTATAATTTATAATAAGAAAGTAGTAGCAGAGGCATTAAGTTCTTTTCTCATTCACTCATGATTATAACTACAAGCCATGCTCTAAATGGAAGCTGCCCGATTCTGCAGCCTGTCTTCCTCACCAAGACATTGATGCCCTGTTTTTCTTTTGTATAACAAGTGTACCTGGATTTATTTGCATTTTAAGTACTGCAAACGCAAGACAGAAATGTACTGATCTCTACTCAGATCTCAAAACAAAAATATAGGTGAACAATTTACGATTAACACACTGCATGAAGAATCAACAGAACCAAATAGCTTCTCTGAAACTGTACTAGCACCAACCCCACATGAGAAATGTAAATACTGTATGATATTACTCCTAATAAAAAAGGACATCTTTGTATGATAGCTATTATTAGAAAGCCAGCTTCTATCTGAGTACACAGTGCACAGCCTTCTTTCCTGCCCAAGTTAGTAACATCCATTCTTGCATACTGGTGAACAGGGACTTTTATATAATTTTAATTGTGAAACTTGCCTTTGATCATCTGTTTCATCTGTAACTTCTCACAAAGGACTCAAGTCCAGGGTAAACAGTACAGCTCACTAGAAAGCATCACAGCATAGTTATACTGAACTACAAATTCATATAAAAATATCTTCATAAAAGAGATGGAGTTATAACTTGGAAGTTGTTCTTTTTTTATGACTTAGAAGTTTTGACTTGATAGCTAGTTCAAAATCATACAAATGTTGATCTCATGCCTACCTCCTTCCTAAACTATAAATTTTTCTACTAAATTTAAGATACAGAAACAATTCCAAGCACACAAAGCTGTGTTATCTTTGTTCCAAGCACAAATATCTGTGTTACATTTGGTCCAAGAGACCAAATCCTTTCACTGCAGGAAACTTAGCCTCTTTAACAAATGGGAAAACTGGCAGCCACAAGCTGACAATTGAACTTAGAGCCATATCTCTTACCATGCACTTAAGTAAAATAAAAATGGATCAAAAGTCTTAACATTAAAACAAAAGCACAATCTGATAGAAGACAAAAAGAGGTAAAATTCTTGAAGATGTTGTAGGCAAAGATTTCTAAGGAAAACCCTGATTGCACAAGAACTAATAAGAGTCAACAAATTGAATCAGTTCAAATTGTAAAGCTTCTGTACAAAAAAGAAAATCATTAAGAGTGAAACAACAATCTATAGAAGGGGAAAAAATTATTCCTAGCTACCACTCAGACAAAGGACTACTATCTAGAACATATAAAGAATAGTAATAATAATAATAATAATAATAATAACAATAATAATGCTTTAAATTTAAAGATCCAATTCAAAAATGGGCATTTGAAATAAAAAGGTACTTCTCAGATGAAGAAATACCAATGGAAAAAACATGTACAACTTTGCTGGCCTTTGGAGAAATGTAAATTAAAAAAATAGTGAAATTCTGTCTGATTCCAGAAGGGCGGCTGCCATTGAGGAATCAACCAATCACAAATGCTGGGGCGGATGTGGAGAAAAGGGAACCCCTCTTGACTGCTGGTGAGACTGAAAGCTGATTTAACTATTGTGGAAATCAGCATGGATATGCCTCAAAAATAAACAGAAATTTCATCTCACACATCTAGGTGTCTTTAAGAAGGTATTCACATTCCACTGTGATGTGTGCATACTGGTGTTTACAGCAGTGCAGTTCCTAATAGCCAAATCTTGGAAAAATTGTATATGTCCAAGAGATCAATGGCAAAAAAATAGGGCCCATATTTATACACAATAAAGTATGATTCTTCCATAAAGAAGCACAAATTTGAATCATCTGTATAAAAAAGTAAATGCACCTTGATAGTGTTAAGCAAAGTAACTCAGACACACAAGCTTACATATCATGTGATTTTTGATAATAGAAAAAAGAAAGAAAATAAAATGTTATAATTTCATGCAATGTATATAAGTATACCTTGACTTAGGAAAACTGTCTTACACATTTTATGTGTTGTTTGGCCCGTTGGTATTGTTTTCAATCTGCATATATAATAATTAACTATATAAGATGTTATGGGTTTATGTCTAGGTAGCCCCAATAAGTCTTATACAGTCATGGGTCAGTTTCTAGAGATTGTGGCTGATTAATGATCCCATGCTGGGATTACAGGCATGAGTGCTATACCCACCCTGGAGCATATAATCTGCATACAAATGTAAAGAGGGTAGAGAAGCTTGCCAGCTGCCACAGTTGCTGCACCCACTTTTATTCTTTGCTATTTTCTGCTGGCATGAAAGGTTACCTCTGCCGTGTGCCACTCTGCTCTGGGGCCAGCTGGAAATGACCCAAAACCTACACTAAGTGTGAGCTAAATAAACCTTTCCTTCCTTCATTTTGTATGTCAGATATTTTGCCCCAGCAACAAGAGAGGAGTAACTGAGACATAAGATCATCTAAAATAAATGAATCTGATGTAGAAAGATAAAAAAAAATATGAGGAAGGGGAAAAAGAAAAAAGTTGAGGGCCGGGGAGATGGCTCAGTGGAATAAGTGCTTCCATGGCAAGCACAAGGGCCTGAGTTCAATCACTGGTTCAGCCAAAGAAAGAAAAAAAAAAAGAAAAAAGTTGAAATGAGTTATCTACATGTACAATTTCATACAAGGAAAAAATACTACAAATATGTACCAGTAAAACATAGTGAAAGTAAAGAACAAAACAAAAAAATAAAGCTTTAAAAAAATAAAATATATTCCATCCAAAAAAGAAAAGTTTTTATTCAGTAAAAGTATTAAAAGCCTGTTTGCTCATTTTTAATAAAACAGAAAGTAAATACCTTGAAAAAAAGAATAAAATAACTTTTTTCCATCAAAAAAGCAAAATTTGGGGCCAGGGACATGGCTCAGTGGAATAAGTGCTTCCCTGGCAAGTGCAAGGGCCTAAGTTCAATCCCCAGGTCGGCCAAAAAAAAAAAAAAAAAAAAGACAAAACAGAAAAACTGACTACTCACTTATAAAAATAAGAATCTAATTCTCCAACTTTTATACTCTTAGTTTATGATATTCAAATTGTACCAAGCCACAAACAGCACTGATATAATGCAGACATGCAGTTTCTGTTTAGTAGGCCTTTCTCTGATAGGCCTCTGGGAAGGAATACTTGAATAGATGAGAGACCCTCTCAGTATATTCTCAGGAGCTACCAGGAAGAGACTGGGTGTGTGTTTCTTAAGGAAAGCAACACAGAACTATACAGCTGGTGAAGAGACTGAGGGTGCTGAAGAGGCACATGCACAACTTGTGTCGCCAGGGAACAGAGTTTCAATTTCAGGCACTTTTTTTTTCTTTTCTGTATTTTAGGGAAGGGTCTACATGGTGTTCAGGGTCTCACTGCGAGTTCAGACTCTTAGTGACTCCCCTGTTTACAGCCTCCCAAGAGCTGGAATTACAGGTACGCACCACCACACCCACTCTCAATAGCCTTCTCAGCCCGCCCTGGGGGCGGGACCAGCAGGTAACACTTAATTTAGAGAAGGAAAACGAGCAATGTTAGGAAAAATGTTATCATTAGAAAATAGATGCTATAACAGCAATTCGAAGTAAAATAAAATTACCTGAAAGATATTTGGATAAAAAGGCAGAATTTTTGCTAGATAAAGGGTGATAGATTTCTTTACTGAAGATTTCTCCTTTCAGTATGTGAAGAATAAACTCTATTCCATTAGTTTTATAAATATAGTGACATCGAGTGGCTTCTAGAATTGAGAGAATCTAGAGTATGTGCCTCTAACACATTCAAATACCATGCATAAAATTCCTGAAGGAGGGAATAGTGGAAAAACTGCTAAGAAGAATGTTGCTTTCTTTTTTATTTTTTTGGTGGAATGGGGATTGAATTAAGGCCCTTGCACTTGCCAGGCAAGCGCTTATTCTACTAAGCCATCTCCCAGGCCCCCAGAATGTTGCTTTCTGAAGTACAAATTTGGACTGCTATTTCCTTATGTTCTCAAAGAGCAGGTAGTCTTTGAGAGGTTATTGGTTGGTATGAAAAAGTTGGTGTTTCATCTCAAACTCAGAAGACTTTGATCAATGGCTGCATTAATAACCCCATTGAATGGCATTTCCCACCTCTATACCCTTTTATAGTCCTATATCGACATGACACTTTGACATGTGCTTGGCTTTAGCCAACAAGACAGCAACAAACATTGTACTTTGGGACAAAATACCTCCTAAGATACCCTGATTCCCACTCAGGAAATCCATGGCAGCTTTTTTAAAGAAAGGTCACGTGAAAAGGGAATCCATTCATTCAAAGTGTCCTGGCTAAGCCTAGACTCAGATCACCAGACACTTGAATGAGACCAGAGACAAGGAAAATAAAGACTACTCACACATAGAGCTGAAAACTATTAGTAACAATAATAGTAAAATTCTAATATTTTAAGACATTAGATTTAATATCGGTTTACTACTTGAGAAGAGATAATTGAAACATCTCGAGTTTGTCCTGAATATGTTTTGTGTTTTCACTGTGAAAAAATCCTGGGTTGAAGTTCAATTTGGCACAGTTAGGAAGACCTAAGGAAGATCCCTAAAACTGAGGAAATATAAAAGAAAAGGATTTTTCTTTTTCAAGATTCTTGCATTATTTGTCCTTGAACTAGAAGCCAGAGATCTTTTGTATGTCCTCAGAGAGCAACTAGGTAGTAAATTGGTCTCTGTTCTGCAAAGAAAATCCAGTAGCAAGACAGTGAGGTAATTCAAATGATGTTGCTGATTATTCTGGATCAATAAAATGTTAGTCCCTGTGCTGTGCACACTTTCTGTGGATTTATTTGCATTATACAAAAAGCATAACAATGCTTCTTCAATTTTATTGTTGTTGTTGTTGACTCATATAAAAGGAAGAAGCAATCCAATTTTGTTGACAAGGATTAGGATAGTTGAAACAAATGCAAAGTAGGGGGGCTTAATTTCCTTGAATTCATAGATAGGGAAAAGAATTGACCAATATAGAAATCAGTGTGTTTAATGCACATTGTAATTATTCGGTTTTATTTTGCTTGGGACTCCTTCATATATGTACTTGCTATTCATGTACCACTCACCAATATGCTCTCCGCCTCTTTTTCCCATTTGCTTATTGTATCAGTCACTTTCCCATCCTTGGAACACACTACCTCACTTACAGGATGACAGATATATTTGGTCCATTGTTGAGTCCAACACCTGATGTCTTGAAGTCAGCACAGTACAATGTAAGGGCTTGAGGGAGCACACCTGCTTGTCCAATTACCACTGGGAAGCAGAGGGACAGAAAAGGTGCCATAGGTAAAACCCCACCCTCCCAGATTGCATCCCCAGGGAGGGCCACATCCCACCTTTGAACATCAGCCAGCTAATCTGATGGTGTGACATCTTCCAGAAGTTTCATCTCTGAGTACAAGGCTTTTGAGAAGCATTTCAGATCTAAGCTATCACATTTGTGTTTTAAATTAACTGATGTTCATCTTGGCTTATTACTTATGCCTATAAGTTTTATGCACCTTTACCAATTGTGCTAGACTTCATAAGATTCAGCTTTACCTTATCACAGCCTTGAAATAATCATATACCATTTTACTTACAGAGTAGTTATTACAGCAGTCTGTCTTCATTTGCCCTTCTAATTTTTTGTGCTATTATCATCTATTTTATTTCCAGGATTACTATATGTGCTTTAAATAATTATTTTTAAAATAAAGAAATTTGCCATTTATATTTACCAGTGCATTTTTCATTGTAGAATTATTTACTGTTTTGTTCAGATTTAACTCTGTTACCATTTTTGTTTTGAGCAAAATGTTACATAATGTTTTCTGGAAAGTAGATCTGACGGTGGTAACTCTTTAGCTCTCCTTCGTAAATGCCTTCATTTTGTTAGCACTCACTAATGTTTTCTGGTCAAAGAAAGCCCTATTGACTGTCTTTTTCTTTTCAGTATTTTAAGAAATAATCTTCCATTGTTTACTGGCTTAGATAGTTTCTTTAAAAAATCCCTGCAATTCTTATACTCACTATGTATCTTTATCTGGCTGCTTATAAGATTTTTATCTTTTATCTCTGGTTTTCAGCAATTGAAATATGATGAACATTTTAATATTATTTAGTTTTATTTTGCTTGGGATTCCCTGAGACTCTCAGGTCTGTAAGGTATGCTTACCAGAAAATACGAAAAATCTTCACCCATTACACATTTAAGAGGTTTTCTCCCTCTTCAACTTGTTCCCATGGTGAATTCACTTACACATTTGGTAATGCTTGATTCTCAATAAAATTAGCAACCAAAAAACATAAAAATCTTGTCTTTTAGCCAAAAGAAAATTACTAGGTCTACAAAGTGGCAGGAAAACATGATCTTTAACCAAGAGAAGCTCAAAATTTACTTAAACTATGCGGATCCTGTTTTATTTTTTGTTGTTTAAAATAATTTATATCTCTGTCATTCATTGCTTTATCTCCAACTCTGCTCTTCTTTGCATCTACAGGCTCCAATCTATTAATTTGTTCCAATATTTTAGTATTTTACAATGATGAGAGTTCTATGGATTTTCTTTTTCTGGTACTGGGAATCAAGCCAGGGAGGTGCTTGTGCCAGTGAACTATATTCCTAGATCAGTTCTATGCATTAAAAAAAAAACTCTCAGTACTCATCATTTTCATCTTTTCTCCTACTTCCAGAACATGTTTAAACTTCTTTTATAGTAGGCAGTATAATATCTTCATCTCACAGTTCCATCACTTCTGTTATTTTTAGACCTCTTTATATTAAATTAGAGATATTTTCTAATTTTGACTATATTTTCCTGATTTTGTCTGCTAATTCTTATCAAATGATAAAATTTTGTGGCATGTATTACTAGATTTTTGTTACATTCCTCTGAGTACCTCTAGAGTTAACTGAAAAGTTAGATCCTTTTAAATCTTGCTTATACAATTTGTACAGTAGGCAAGGGCATTATTAAATCCCAAGTTAATTTCTTCCCACTACCATTCATCTTGAAGATTTTATAATGCTCTATAAATTATATTTCCACTCTGGTTTTGGAAATATAAGCTATCCTAGTCCCATATAATCTCTGGAAATTGTTTTCTCTATTTCTTTCTGGTGATACTTTTTCCAGCCTCAATAGAATTCCCATATGCAGATGCCTCAATCCGGTTTTGCAGAAACTACCAACAAATAATATCCACTACAGCCTTTCCAAACCCTCATCTCTGGGTCTTTAACTTAACAAGGTTCATGGTCATGTTTGGATTTATTCTACCTGCACTGACGCTTGGAGGCCAAGACCAGATAAGAAGAAGAGAAAATGGTAAGCTTGAAGTGCTGGATTTTTTTCTCTTAGAGATTTTATTTCTGTATTCCTTGCTGTATAAAACACAAAGACTTTTATCCAGAATTCTAGATGTTGGAGGGAGCAGAAGGAAAGAAGGAATTGGGAAAAGTTCAACAGCTGGTACTTGGTTATAGCTGGACAGGAGAAAGGAGTTCCTGTGTGCTATTGTACAGTACAGTGTCTATAAATAACAATGTGCTCTATATTTTTAAATGTAAATCATTTTAAGTGTTCTCAGTAAATGATAGATTTGGGGAGGGAGATATTTCTAACAATATTTACACATTATACAATATTGTACAATTAGCAAAACATCAAATGGTACCCAAAATACTTATAATTGCATGTACTTATTTTTCTCTTCATTTCCTATCCATAATGTCATCTGGATTAGAAAATTAAGCAATATTACAATAATAAAAGATGCAAATAGGCTGTCATGCTAGTGTGTCACTTTTTTATGTTTTTCAGATTTTCTACAATAAATACATAAGGCAATAATTGCAAAATTACTTTTATAAAGGAAAACATAAAAATGTGACTTCCCACCCGAGGCTAATTCTCTAACAGAGAGTAAAACAGCAGCTTTATTGTCTGCGTCACAGCTAACAAGTAAGGCAAAGTGGTAATGTTTAAGCATAAAAACAATGATATTCTCTGTTAATTCCTTAATTGCTACAATACTTTTCTCATTGATTCCCTCAGAACTTGTAACTCTCCCAACTGTCTCCATGAGGCTTTGCGCTTTCTGTTTTATAAAACAGAAGCACAAAACTTTCCATAGCACATAAAATTGTTAATCTTAATAAAGTCATTTAACCTCCATTAAATTATCCCCTTATCCCAAGTATAAAAGAGGCCAGTACTAAGTCCAGTTTCTAAGAATAACTCTAGGCCAGGAGCTGTTGCTTCTCTAGGGATGGCCATTGCTCGGCAAGTGCTCGCAGCCTAACTGCTCTAATGCAGCCCTCAGCTTCTCAGTAGAAGATATTTAAATCAATAAAATGTCTACTAATTAACATAAATACAAATACAGAAGAGCCACCTATTTCTTCTCATTCTGATTGGGAGCAAGTATGAGCTGACAAAAGCATTTCATGAAAGCTAGGTTAATAAAGTGCAGAATAGGTACATAAGTCATAGAAGTATCACCAGCTCTCTAAGGAAAATGTTTAACTTGAAGTGTGAAAAGTATTCATATTCTGAGCTGTAAAAGGCTCAAGTCAAAAACTTCTAACATTGCCAGTCTTATGGAAAACACACTACTATTGTGGACTACTGGACTATATTGGAATATTTTGCTGAATTTATGCACCTACAATATTTCAGTGATGATGGAATACCCTTCTCTGGCAAAACTAAACAGAGAAGGGGGCTATAAATAAAAGGCTATTTTGTATCTGTATATTCAAAATAGTTAAGATAGATATACAGCTACATTCTTTTAATTCAAGGAATACAAAGATTTGTTTTAATAGTGTTTGTGGACAGGATATTATGTCTGCATCTTGTACAATGAGTAATTGACAACAGCATGCAATGTATTAATTATTGAAACTGTCCTACTAATTTGTTTTGAAACTGTCTTATTGCTATTTGTTTCTCAATAAAATCATTTTTTACAAAAGGAATTAAGATCCCACCAATCTAACTTCTAGGTTGCTCTGGCAGCCTCTCTTAATGCATGTGCAGAAGTGAATTAGAGGACAAGTTCCTGTTTGTGCTCATGTCATCCTTACACTATCAACCCCAATGCCACCATGTAGCCCCGTGTTTAACATCACGCTGGGTCCTCAACACATAGTAAGTATTCAACAAACACATTGAACTAGGTGTTAGTATTAAACATGGGAAATTATGGGACATAAAATTCATTTTAAAACTTGTTAACTGCTATGATTTTCCCCTACAGCTACTCACAATCAGTTTCTTCACTCCTACTTGCCATACTACAATATAATGCCCTTTTCACTCTTGAGATCTCCTAGGGGTAAAGAACGTTTCAACCCCTGTGTGACCCCTTCAGGTGTTCTCCATTCATTCATTCACTCATTTATTCATGTTTCCCTTCATTTTTTCATTAATTAAACCTAGGAACACATAATTATTTGAGAACAATTTTCACATGCCTTTTAAGTCTTCTATTCACCTAACTAAATGTTGTCATTATCTTTATCTTTCTTCATGCGACATATATTCTAACAAAGTAGAAAGATATGGGGAGGCCAGAGCCAAAGAATGAGGAGAAAAATCTGTTTCCTAGCTTGTCTTCTACCCAGGATTCTATTATTTCAATACAGGCATTCTTTCAGAATGAATTACTGAGAATTTCTGGAAACATAGTAATAAAAAATGTATCTAGTATCTAATATTGTAGTAGATCAGAATTATGGCATAGAAATCACTATGTGACTAAAAAATTGTTTAGAGGAAAAACACCACAACACTAGTGAATGCATTTTCCACCTGTTAGTAATATTTTTTTAACTTACTTTTTATTTAATTGAAGTACAAATATCAATCAGATAGTTTCAAGACACCCTAACAAGACAGATTCGATAAATTAATACATTGCAAACTGTTTTCATGATGTTTTAGTATCGTACAAGGTGTACACATGATATCATATTTACAGATAATACATTAACAGATGTCTATCAGTAAATTAAGAGTGTAGCTGCTTACTTATGTTATTTTTTATATCGGAATTACAACAAAAATTCAATAATTATTTTCCTAGTGGTTGTCCATAGTACTAGAAGCTGACATAATATCCTGTCCAACCACCATTAGTGCAGATCTTGCCTCTCATAGGATTATGTAGAAGCACAGCGTTATCTATCCCAACTGTACTGTCTATACACACACATCATGATTTTTTCTTTCTATACCCCTTCCTTTGTCTACATCTGTCAAAGGTGGGCACTCCATTGTAATTCAACTAACTTAGGTGATTGAACTCGACACCACAATCCAACACAGTCCAGCATTCCACAACAATAGTGAGTTATTCAAAGAAGTTGTCGACCATAGCCATTTACAGCTCAGCTTAATATTATGGCCCTGCAATGTATACTTCATTTTTATACTTTTCTGCTGGATGGTTAACACCAAGATAGATCAAGACTTATGTATCAACACATGAACATTATATTTCTTATGTGGTCAGTGAAGTCCCCTCAGGGTTTATCTTGTAGTCCTGTACATTATTGTATAGATCCTTTGTCTGCGTCATCCATGTAGATGAGTCACAGCCAATGCTTGACCAGTTTGCTCTCTGTGAGAGCTTGAGAGAAAGTTTTTTCTCCATGTGACTCTCCCCAGGCACACTGTAGAACTTCAATCTCTTTCCTCTATGGCTCCATAATCTCCTTGTTCAGAAAATTTGGAGCTCACCTGAGTTGCATGATGTTGCAGTACAGGTTCCCTTATGTACTGAGTCTTCACTGACCTTGAAAGGCTAGGGCCAAAATGTTGGATGGCCTGGTGGCTCTTCTATTTCTCCAACTCTGACTTGTGAACTTAGGTTGTTAACCCTCCAGAATAAAAGCTGATTATTATCCTGCAGCATCTGCCATTCACTTTGCCTTATATGACTCAATTGATTTTAGTTGTTGTATGTTTCCTTTTGTATTTCTGCTTTTTGCTTCTTATACTAGGGAGACTATACGATATTTACACATCTGTGTCTGGTTTATTTCACTTATGAGTATATGTTCAAGTGGCATCCACTTCAGTATAAATGCTTCAAACTTATCATTCTTAATAGCTGAGTAATACCACATCTTTTTCAACCATTCCTCATGTGATGGATATCTTGGTTGTTTCCAAGATTTTGCTATCACACATTGTGCTGCTATAAACATAGGTACACATATATCACTATGATGCAATGTTTTCAGTTCCTTTGGGAAAATTTGCAGTAGGGCAATAGCCGGCTGGAATGAGATTTCTAGTCTTACTGTTTTGAGGAGTCTCCACACTGACCTCCACAATGGTTGTACCAGTCTACATTCCCACCAGCAGTGGAAAAGTGTTCCCTTTTGCCCACAACCTCTCCAACATTTGCTTTTGGTTGATTTCCTTATGATACCCATTCTTTCTGGGTGAGATGGAATCTCAGTGCTGTTTTTATTTGCATTTCATGAATGGCTAGCGATGTGGAGCATTTTTTCATATATTTATTTGTTTCTTTAATTTCGTCCTCTGAGAAGTGTGTATTCATCTCAGATGCCCATTTCTGAATTGGGTCTTTAAATTTGAGGGCCCTGTTATATCTTAGTTCTTTATATATTCTGTCTGATTGCTTATTACTTAGGATTTTTTCAAAATGTGTGGGTTTGTCTTTTCACTCTGTTGACAATTTGTTTTGACATGCAGAAGCTCCTTAAGAAGAATTGATCCCAGTTGTTGATTCTTTCAAGTGCTTCCTGTGCGAATATAGTTTGTTCATGAACTCTTTACCTACCCCTATGTCTTCAAGAGTTCCTCCTACTTTCTCTTCCAGGAGATTGAGTGTTTCTGTTTTAATGTTTGGATCTTTAATCCATTTTAACTTTAACTTAATGCACGTTGATAGAGCTGGGTCAAGCTTTAGTTTTCGGCATGTAGAAAGCCATGGTTTCCAGCACCATTTGTTAAAGAGGCTATCTTTCTTCCAGTGAGCTTGTGTAGCCCCTTTGTCGAAGATAAGATGGCAGAGTGTTTTTGTAGATGCCTCTGCATCTTCTAATCTATCCTACTGATCCTCAGGTCTATTTTGTTGCCAATACCATGTTGATTTTATCACAGTGGCTTTGTAGTATAATTTCAAGTCAGGAATTGTGATGCCTCCTGCCTTGTCTTTATTGGCCAAGATTGCCTTTGCTATTCTAGGTGGTTTATCGAAATAAATTTTAGGATTGATTTCTCTATATCTGGGAGGTATGTTGGTGGCAGTTTGATAGGGATTGCATTAAATCTCTACAGCAATTTTGGGAGTATGGCCATCTTCACGATGTTGGTTCTTCCTATCCAGGAGCATGGAATATCTTTCCATTTTCTGAAATGCTACATAATCTCTTTTCTTAGGGTGTTGTAATTTTCCGTGAAAAGATCTTGAACTTCCTTCATTAAGTGAATACCAAGGTATTTCATTTTGCACTGTGCTACTGTAAAAGGCATTGTTTCTATTGTTTCCCTTTCAGTGTGCTTGTTATCTATGTAGAGGAATGCTATTGACTTTTGAGTACTGATTTTTTATCCTGCTATGCTACTGAATTTCCCTATCAGTTCTAGGAGTTTTTTGGTGGAATTTTTGGGGTCTTCCAAGTAAAATATCATGTCATCTGCAAATAGTTATAATTTAACTTCTTCTTTACCTATTCTTATTCCCTTTATTTCTCCCTCTTTTCTAATGGCTGTTGTCAAAGATTCCAAGACTATATTGAATAGAATGGGTGATAGAGGACATCCTTGTCTTGTACCTGATTTAAGAGTAGAAGATTTCAGGTTTTCCCCATTTAGGATTATATGAGCTTTTGGGTTGTCATACATGGCTTTTATCAAGTTAGGACAGAGTCCATCTATTCCCATTTTCTGTAGGACCATGAACATGAATGAGTGTTGGACTTTGTCAGAGGCTTTCTCTGCATTGATTGAGATGATCATGTGGTTCTTAGATTTCAGGCTACTAATATAGTGTATTACATTTATAGATTTTTGAATATTGAACCATCCTTGCATCCCTGGGATGAATTCTACCTGGTCATGGTGTATGATCTTCTTGATGATTTTCTGTATTCTATTTGCCAGGATGTTGTTGAGTATTTTTGCATCTATGTTCATGAGGTAGATTGGCCTGTAGTTCTTCTTTTTAGTTGTGTCTTTCCCTGGTTTTGGAATCAGTATTATAGTTGGATCTAGAAATGATTTTGGGAGGACGTTTCCCTTATCAACTTCATGGAAGAGTTTGTGGAGTGTGGGGATTATATCTTCTATAAAGTTCTTGTAGAATTCAGCTGTGAATCCTTCAGGACCTGCACTTTTCTTTGTCAGTAGGCTTTTTATTACGTTTCGTATTTCGTTGGCTGTTATCGGTTTATTGAGAGTTGTTATATCTTCTTGATTCAGTTTTGGTAATTTGTACCTTTCAAGGACTCTGTTCATTTCTTCTGTGTCTTCTATTCTGTGAGCGTAAAGATTCTGGAAGTAACTATTGATAATCTTCCGAATTTCCACTGGGTCTGTGGTGATTTCACCCTTTTCATTCCTTATCGCTTGTACTTGAATTTTCTTTTGCCTTTTTTTGATGAGGTTGGCAAGAGGCTTATCAATTTTATTTAGTCTTTCAAAGAACCAACTTTTTGATTTGTGGATTCGTTGAACTATTTTTTTCATCTCAATTGAGTTAATTTCTGCTCTAATCTTTATGATTTCTTCCCGTCTTTGTGCTCTGAGTTTTGTTTGCTCTTCTTTTTCTAGTTGTCAGAGGTGCAACATTAAAGTGCTAATTTGTTCCCTTTCTGTTTTCCCAATTTGTGAGTTCATAGCTATTATGTTCCCTCTAAGAACTGCTTTCATTGCGTCCCCTAAATGCTGGTAAGTTGTACTTGAATTTTCATTGAATGGTAGGTATTGTTGAATTTCTTGTTGAATTTCCTTTGCAACCCATTGATTGCTGAGTAGGATGTTGTTTAGTTTCCATGAATTTAGTGGGTTTTTCTGGTTCCTTTTGTTTTCAATTTCATTGCATTGTGGTCAGATAGTGTGCATGGGATAATTTCTATTTTCTTGCATATTCTTAGGCATGACCTCTGGACTAGTATGTGGTCTATTTTGGAAAATGACCCGTGTGCAGCTGAAAAAAATGTGTATTCAGCTGTGGTTGGGTGGAACACTCTGTATATGTCCACCAGGTCCATTTGTTCTAAGCTCTAGTTCAGTTCTGCTACTTCCTTGCTAATTTTTTGTCTGGTTGACCTATCTTTTTGAGATAAGGGTGTGTTAAGATCTCCTGTTAAGATTGTTTTCTTAGACATTATGCTTTTCATGTCCCTTAAGATTTGTCTTACACAGTTGGGTGCTCCTGTGTTTGATGCATAGATATTTATGAATGTTACTTCTTGCTCTTGAATTTTTCCCCTGACCAATATATAGTGGCCTTCTTTGTGTCGTTTGATCATTCTTGGTTTGAAGTTGAGACTGTCTGAGAACAGAATTACTACTCCTGCTTTTTTTCTGAGGTGCTAGGGCATGTAGTATTGTTTTCCATCCTTTGACTTTAAGCCTATGAAAGTCCTTTTGAGTTAAGTGTATTTCTTGTATACAGCATATTGTTGGATTTTGTTTCCTAATCCACTGTGCCAGTCTACTTCTCTTAATTGGAGAATTAAGTCTGTTTACATTGATGGTTATGATTGAAATGTGCTGACTTATGTTTGTCATGATATTTATCTGGTGTTGTTTACTCCTTTGTAACCTGTGTTTAATTGTCTGTCCTGTTTCGTGGGTTCCTTCCATTCTCATTCATGGAGTTGTGGTCATTGTGGTCTCTCTCTAGAACATCTTTCAGCAGCCTGTGAAGGGATAATTTTGTCATCATGAAGTTCTTTAGCTGTTCTTTGTCGTGGAAGTATTTCACTTCTCCATCAAACTTGAAAGAGAGTTTTGCAGGATATAATAATCTGGGCTGGAATTTGTTTTCGTGTAGGACTTGAAGAACTCTGCTCCATGCTCTCCTTGCCTTCATTGTTTGTGTAGAGAAGTCGGCTGTAATTCTGATGGGTTTTCCTTTGAATGTGAGCTCCTTCTTCTCTCTAGCAGCTTTCAGTATATTATTTTTGTGTTGGATTTCTGCGATCTTAACTATTATATGTCT
>PVKA01003692.1:0-46693 GCA_004027165.1 Ctenomys sociabilis | reverse complement strand
TTGAGGTTATTTGGTGTTCTGTATGCTTCGGTGACCTGAATGTTGGATTGTTTCCTGATATTTGGGAGGTTTTCTGCTATTATTTCTCCCCAAATTCTTTTTGTGTCATTTGTATTGACTCCTTCATTCTCGTTGATACCAATTATTCTCACATTGTTCATCCTGGCGTCATCTTGCAGGTGATGGATTATATTTTCCTGCATTCTCATTGTTTTTAAGAGATCCTTTCTCACCTTTTCACTAGCTGCTACAGCATCTTCCAAATCTGAAACTCTGTCTTCACTTTCACTCAGACGGTTTTGTAGACTCGTGATTGATATTTTTAGTTGTTCTATATCTCTTTGACTGTGTTTCATGTGTTCTATTTCTTTTCTGTATTGTCATTTAAGGAATCCATCATATTTTTGGTCTCCTCAATTTTTTTATCCATGTCTTCTTTAGAGGTAGTTATTAATTCTCTTTCTGCTGTGTTTCTTCCAAGTTGGATTTCCTCTGAATATTTCTGGACTTGTTTCTGTATTTCAGATGCTATGACTTCAAAAAGTTCTTTTTTGATTTCAGAACTTATTTCTGCTTTGAGTTCCTCATGATCTTTCTGCTGTTGTTTCTTTGCTTCAGATGCTATTATCTCATATATGTCAGCTGGAATAGTGCTCTCTGCACTTGTTCTGGGTGAGCATAGTTTTTCTACCCAATGTTTCTGGAATTCATTCTCTTTTTCAGATACTATGTATTCAGATATTTCTTTTTTAATTTGGGGAATTACTTCTCATTTTATTTCCTCTATAGCTTTCTGCTGTTGTTCCTTTGCTGCTGTATCTGTTAGTTCATTCATTGCAGCTGAGCTAGTGTCCTCTGCCCTTCCTGATGGACTCAAGGTCTGGCATTGCATTTTTTCCCTTCTCTTTGTCATTTTGTATAGCACTGACCTTTGACCTTAGGTTTAGAGCTTTGGTTCAGCTATAACCTCAGATTGTTATGAGATTCGGGTGCCAGTCTATTAAGTTTGAGATTTTCCAGATATGCCTATCCTGGATCTAGCTCTTGTGTTTAGTCCCTTTTTTGCTGCAGCTCCTTTGGTTCCCCTCTGTTGGTTCCTGAGGTCAGCCCTCCTGTGTCAGGCCGGTTATTCCTCAGGTGGGCGGGCCTGGGCTTTGGTGGGTCTTCTGAGCTCACAAAAGCATAGTGGATGATCTTATTCACTGAGTAGGCTGTACTGGGTCGGCCAGCATCTGCGTATACAGGCCATAACCTGAGAATGCTGGGAAAGGTCCCTTCGGTGCAGTGGGCCTGGAGCCCTCACTCACAGGACAGGCTGTGCTGGGTTTTGGTCTGTAGCATGGGACCGAGGATTGCTGAGAAATGTCCCTCTGGTGTGGCAGGCTTGGAGTTCTCCCTCCAGGCTGACCTGCACTGGGTCTGGGGCTGTGGGGTGGGACCGGTAATCACCTGGAAATGTTTCTCTGGCACATTGTGCCTGGAGCTATCACCGGGCCACGGGGTGTGGGGGGGCAGGGAATCCCTGGGAAATGTCTCTTGGGCACGGAGGGCCTGGAGTTCTACACTCACTGAATTTTGATGCCCAGAGAATCGAGGAAACTCCCACTCGTTCAGCAGGCTTTAGTTTAGGGGATCCGGGGAGGTGCTGGTGAGTGGGTCCTGAGGTTTCAGGCCAGTCACTGGCTTGGAGGAGTTGGGGGCAGGGATCCGCGTAGTGCACGTGGGAAGAAGCCAACGGCTCTCCCTCAGACTCACCACACTCTCACTCATCTGGGAAGCCTGGTGAGTTGTGCAATTTCCCACTCACTGGGAGAGCTTGGGGCAGGATCCAGGAGACCGCTGGAGTCAGCTCCTGTCTCAGGCTGTGGGTCTCACTGTCTCGAGAGGTCTCTGGGGCTGGGCGGGCGGGATCAGGAGGATGGCGGAGTATGCCGCGCTGTCTCTGGCCAGTCTCTGTAATATTGTAACAACTTTTAAAACTATAATAAAATCTATCAACATTAAAGTACTAGAGATAACTATTTTCTGGAGATTAAAATAATGCAAGCAAGTGCAATTCTATGGCCTTCTAATTCCTAATTAGTATTTTAGGATCATATCATGATTATAGAATGCACAGTAGAATACTGGCTTGATAATGAGCATTGATCTTTTACTTCATCTGCACATAGGACTTACAACAAGCCAGTGCTTTTCCTCTGGTGGTTCAGTGCTTTTAAAAATAATTATTATTTTAAAATGATAATATTAGCTATTATTATTTTAAATGTGGGGCACACATTGCAGCTACTCCTGTAAGTGCATTATACAATCATTGTCATAGAAATCAGAAGAGAGACCACCACCCACACCTTGGGGAACTGCAGGCTTCACAAGGCCTGTCTGGTCCAACAAGGACTCGAGCTCCCGGCTCAGCGCCGTGCTGAGCACTCATCTCTGGATACAGACAGGAACCTTCACTATTCGCAGCTTTTCCTCTCATTAGTCGCACAATTAGTATTCATACCATCTCCCCTGGATTTGCAGAAATAATCCCTGAAACATTTAGGCAAGCCTCCAGCTGAATTGCTAATGTGAGTGCTGCAGCTGAGAATCAGTGAAGGTGATTTTACGTTATCCAACAGGTCGTGTCAAGACATTTCAGTGGCACTTCACTAAAATGTGCAAACCTTATGATTCATTTTTTAAAACCTCTGCGGCTGACATGCCCTTACTTGAACAAAGTTCCTTTCCAGATCACCGGGTCTTTCCACTAATGCCTGAAGTTGAATCTGTCTTCCTTGGTCTACATTACCTGAGGGATCAATTGCAAGCAAAAAGGAATTCACTTTAACAAACCTTGTGACTTCCCTGAATCCATGGAGCCTTCCAGAAATGGAGGCATTGAGCCAGCTCATTATTAACCTATCCATGTGGACCCTCCATTAAGCAATTAAGAAATAAAGGGTTTTATTGTCCTAGGCAGGGAAATGCAATGAAATGGTCCACAGAAAGAGCTCGAAAAGCAGAGCTTCATGGCATTCTGGGTTAACCAGTGAGAAAGTCCTGTATTCACTGCAGATAGCTAAAAAGATAGTCATGGAACTGGACCAGAAATAAACCCAACAATTCTTTGTGTTTGCACTTTCCTTTGCATTTGACTGCCATTGTTCATAGACATTTCCTCTACTCTTTCAGATACAGGGTCACACATTTTGCTTAATATGTAATTTAACAGAAGTTATGGTCAGTTTCTTTTTTTTTGTAGTATGGTTCAGCACTGGGATAAATTATATAAAGGGTATTTTGAAGTCATAGAAGTCACTGAGGCAGAATAAATAAACATACAGGCACAGATCAATTGAGGATAAATATAGTTACTAGTTTAATGAAAATTTTAAATCTAAATTGAAGATGCTATCTTTATTGATTTTATATTTAATTAGAAGCATATATCCTTCGTTAACCACCCCCCATCCATTATTAATTTATATTTAATTATCTTCAGCTCTTAATCTCTGGATAAACCAAAATTTAGATTAAAATGTTATTGTTTTTAAGTTACTTTATGTGTGCTAGCCTTACTGTCCAATGTAAGCTTTAAATAGTTTACGGGCAAGACAACATCCAACTACCACCTACATTCCTGTACTGCATGCAAATGAACACACAGACACACACACACAAACACACACACACACACATACACATGCTTTGTCCACTTAATAACTTTAAACTTGTTTCACTTTTAACAGATGAGCAGGTCAAATGCAACTCTCACATCTCAGTGTCCTGAAATTGGTTTCAGAAGCATATGATCTACAGGTAGTTCAACTAAGCTTCTTAGGACAGTGTTAATAAGGTAGTCAACTTCCATTATCATTGCTGTCTCTTATTTTCCAGAAACTAAAGAGAATTAGAGGAAGAATTATAGGCAGGACCCAAAGCATGAGCAAAACTGGAAAATGCCTTTTAATATGTATCTGCGCACTAATCCAGTTAGGACTTTCTTGGGCTTATCACCATTCTCCGCCTGTCCAGTGTAAGTGCACAAAAGGCAAAAGTCCTCTGCCAAAGCTGAACCATTTCCAGCAGGTTTCAGAGGCGATCACTGCATTTGTACATTTCCTACCTGCCGTCCCTGCTTGGTCTACCAGTTGATTTTACTGTTTTCTGTTCACTTTCTATATCCCAAACTTATTTTACCCTCTCCAGCCTGCTCTTCCTCCTCCAGAATTCAGTCAAACATAAGCATACCTACCACAGTCAGAAAACAGAATTATCCAATAAGAAAATTTCAAAAACCTACTCTGTCACCAAATTCCTCAGCCACTCCTTGGCTAGGAGGTAGCTGGCATCAGTCCAGTCCTAAGCAAACTGCCATCTCCAATTTGCTCTGTCATCATAAATAATTAGTAATCCTTTCCTTTAAATCTCAGCACAATTATCACATGTTGAGAAATGCTTATCTAAGTATTTCATAGAGTTAAGTCTCTGGGGTTTCCCCCTGGTGTCCCATACACGCCTTTTCTATTAGTGTGACACAATTCTATTTGAACATGATGTGTGCAACTATTAACATCTCTTCACACAACATATGAAAATGAACATAAAGTTGGGGATATTGCATGCTTTTTCTTCCTCCAATGCCCCCAAACCTAGTACACAGTGTACTAGGTTTGAATAAAAGTGTCGTGCCCTACTGATTTTTTTAATGAATGAATGATTACATAAATAAATGGCTAATCCTGCATGCACAAATTTTACAGAGTTTGCATTTATCCATAATACTTTGAAAGACAATATGACAAGTCTGGAAGAAATAGCAAAACTGTCTTAAAAAAATATTCAAAAGGCTGAGGATATAGTTCTGTAGTAGAATTCCCCTGGGTTCTACCCTCTTCCCAGTACCACACACACAACGAAACTTCTTATAGACTTTGACAAATAAAAGAAAATGTTTCTGAAGAGAACTTGAATATAAACTGCAATAAAAATATCATTTATAAATACAGAATCTTTACTCTCAAAATTATTCCAACTTGATTAACACGTTAGGTGATCACTTCACTTGTTACAAAGGGACATTCTAGGGTTCTGATCCTGGGTGACTTAGTTCTTTTGAATTGCTATAATGAAATATCATGACCTGAGTGACTTGTAACTAACAAAAATTTTGTTTCTCATAGTTGTGGAGTCTAAAAAGTCCAGAATAGAGACGGCCACTCCCATGCCTGGTGTGTGATTGTGGTGGAGTTCACAAACAGCGCCTTTTAGCCGTGTCACCTCATGTCAAATTGGGCAAATAAGCTTATTTGTGTCATTTTTTTTAGAGCTTTGACCTATTCACAGTCTAATCAGTTCCCTAGGGCCCTAATGTCTTAACTACATCACCTTGGGAGTTAGGATTGGGACAGAAGAAAGTTTGTGAAGACAAAGCCATTCAGTCCATAAGGCAACTTTGTAAAATACAAACCATTCCACATGACAGGCCTATGCAGGGGTCCCAGTGTTAGATGTAGTATTTTTCTTTCCTTCTTACATATATAAGAATGTAGGTACAATAATAATATTCATATAAGAAGCACTATAGCTTTGGAGCATCTTGTTGAGCTTAGAGAAGTATTAAATAGGACAAATATCATATATTCCATCTCGAAATATTTAAATCCCAAATCAGGCCATTACATTATGTGTAGGTCCCAGTTGCAGTTTGGTAGACTGATCATTTATCCTGTATTCTAGTCAATGATTCTTGGCATTTTATCAGCCAGAGTGTTCCCTGGCAGGGCTGGCCTGGATTCAATGTACAGTTTGGCTGGTTGAGACAGACATGTACTGGACCTATTGGGTTGTGAAGATCATTCTCAGAATAATAAAACACTTCCCCAAGAACTTTACTATTTCCTTTTGTATAATCTGAATCCAACCTCCAAATATTGGATTGTTTAAACAATAAATAATAAGGTACCACTAGGTTTGATGCATAGTAAATGATTTTTGAATTAATGAATGACTAAGGTACTTTGGCACCAAATAAGTTATTATAAATTGATGCAGAGAATTTGTAGAGTGCTAAAGCTATTGCCCATCTCCATGTTTTTAATGTTTTTACTTTGAAATTTATATCTGCACCAGAAAATCAACCTGAGAATGTAACTGAAAGTCTCAAAGGTAGATACATTTTTCTTTTCCTTTTTCAATTTCTAATGAAAGTCACTCATTACAAATCTCATGTTTGAAATGCTCTTAAGCTTCTTGCTAATAAGAGCACACCAACAAAACAAATTATTGATAGGTAAATATGGAGTGTATTATTAAAAGGTCTTAAACACCTGCCTTCTTTGTTTTAAAGTATTTCACTACACTAGCAGGACAAATATTTGAATTCCTAAATGAGTGCATCTTCAGTGACTCACATCAGAGGGAGACCCGTTCAACACAGGGCAGTCTCTTAGGGCCCCAGAGGCATCCATCCAACGTGTGTATGGTACAGAATACCATGGCAGCACTCACCCTCTCCTTCATCCACAGTGTGCCTCATTCAAATTTCAGTGGTCCCCCTCAGGAAAAGGTGCACAGGACTCTTCTGAGCATCTCAGAGCTTGATGGGTATGGCTAGGTCAGAGCAAGAGAGTCTGCGTTTTAAGCGAGATGTGCCTGCATTGTAGGTACAAACATCTGAGGTATAAACCCAACCACACAGCACAGGAAACAGCTGCACTAGAGAGCCAGGACTGCAGTGCGACGCCTAGAAGCAGGCAGCCTGCTTGCTTTCCATTTCTTGTGCATTTATAACACAGCCATTAAAAATCCACAATGTGTCAAATACTATGTTCATTGTAATAGTGCATAAGCCCTGAAATCCCTGACCTCAGGAAATGTATATTCCAGGGAAAAGAACAGATATGAGTTGAATAATCCCATGTATGCATGTATGTATAAATGTGAAATGAGGTCGTTCTGAAGAAAATGGACGGCATTTAATGAGTTTCGCTGACCAAGCCTATCCTAGCCTGGACAATGGAACAGGAAATGGAAGAAGTGAAGCCTGATCATTCAGCTTTGTAGCAGCAAGAAGAAGTCACTATGCCTACGGCCACCTCGGGATGATGCCAGCAGAAGGCACATCCTGCCCTGTGGAAAACAGCGTGTGCAGAAGTCCTGTCACAGGAGAGAACTTCATTGGCAGAGTGACTGTAGGGCTGAAACCTAGAACGCGTGGGGCAGCACAGTGTACTTGCAGAGAAGAGCAGCCGTTGGGAGGTGTGAAGAACATGGTTCTGCCCCAAAAATGGCACAGGAGTTGAGGCCCAGGAGCTGCTGCTGCTATGGGGTGACGGGGATGGCTTCCTAGAATCAACTTTTAATCTCAGTTCTGTTAAAATGCAAATAAAAGCAACTTAAGTAATTATTTCTATGAAGAAATGAGAAATAAACAATAACTAAATTCTGGTGCAATTTTTCCACTTTTGGGGCAACATTGCTTGCAACTACTACCATGTATGTAGCAGAGAGACAGGGCTGCAGGGTCTGCAAAATTAGAGTGAGCGTATGCAAATTGTGGCTCTTCCACTTTCTGGCTGTGTGCCCTTTGTTATTTCACTGAACTCTGTGCTCCACTTTTCTTACATTTCTAAAGGTTACTACGCATCTCACAGAATTAATACATATTATTCATGTACAGTGCTTATCAGAGCTCTGGAGATGAGACAGAATCCAAAAATAACAGGCATGGTTGCCCAGCCTAGGATGCCCATTCACACCCAGGTGCTGGGAAAGGGGGCCACAGATTGCTGGAATCTGCATGATTCTGAATAATTCCTTCAAGGGATGGGAACTGGCTCACATAAAAAAAAAAAGTGACACCCTAAACCAATTGGGACTGAGGTTGGATACAAAAGCCCCCAGCCCTGAAGCCTGCCAATTATGAGGTGCTAATCACACTGCCAGCTCCCCGCAGGGACAGGCTGCAGCCTCACCCTCGCCTGACTTCTTCCCCATCCCCTCCTGTTCTCTCAAATCTTCCCCATCCCCTCCTGTTCTCTCAAGAGTTTCTTTCCAGAGAACTTGCAATGAATCACAAGTACAAGCATCTCTTCTCAGGCTCTGCTTCTTTGGAAACTGACCCAGGACAGCTATAATACTTATTGTGCTGGTATACTTTTTCTCTGAGGCTATACATTCTTTTGTGCCATATTAAGAACTCAACTCATTTGACTTCCAAAAATTGATCTTCTCCACCTGAGAGTTTCACACTCAGTGAACAACTAGCAGCTTTGAAAGGTTTCTCCCCCTCTTCCATTTTATGTCCCCTCCCCCATCCTGCTCCTTCTCTCCCCTTTATCTTCCTGCCTTCCAAGGCATTGAACCCAGAGCCTAGAGCCTGACCGGGAGGCAAGCATTCTGCCACAAGGCTACACTCATACTCCTCTCACTTTTTTTTTTTTTTTTTTTTTATGTTTTTTTGGAACACAATCTCATTAAACTACCCAGGATAACTATATATTTTTTTAATCTTCCTGCCTCAGTTTCCTCAGTCCCTGAAGTTATAAGGGACACCTGGTCCCTTCAATGAGACTGAATTGGCTACATACTTATTGCTTTCCATGTCTAAATAAGCTTTATCAGACTGTGAATTTCATAAGCGTAAATGTTAAGTTTTTCAGCTTTTACCCAACAGGGAGTATAGCACAGAATCACATAAAATAAATTTCCAGCAAAGAAAATTCAACCAGACCCAGATAATTCTAATGTACATAAAGCAAGCTATGACATCACCAGAAGTTAATAAATATCCCACAAGCGACACCTGAGCGCACTTGCCTTTCAAGGCCAGCCTAGTCTTACCAAATCTTTTCCTGTTCCAAGCTGTAGACTCTCCTGCTCTTTTGCACTCCCACCTTGTGCCTCCCTCCAGTAACTGGCGGCTCATGTCGGTACATTTTTACAGCAGACTTTAAAATCTGATTCTGCAATACATTGAGAAATGAATTAGGCAAGAAATTAACAATTAGAAATCTGTGTGGCCTGGAGAAAATTACTCCAAGCACAAACCTCTCACAAACGGCCACAACATTCATACAATTTAAATTAAAATATTGCTATGCCCATGCACTCACAGTCAACACATTAACACTGAGGCTCAGCAATGGAAAAATTGCCAAACAGGACAATTTTGGAGCAAACAGCTGACATGGAATTTTTTTACAATGTCAGCCCAATGAAGATTCTCAGATTTTAAATAAAGAGGTATTGCAAGCAAAGCAATAGCTTGATGGTTCTGTATCTGATTAAATGTCTGCAAAGGAATCTAAACTCAAAACAACTGACTCTGTGGAATCGGAGGGGATCTGAGAATGGAGGGCAATGGGTGGAAAAGGAGGAGTAAAAAGGACCTAGATGGGATATGCATATGCAACAACTCCCCCGTGATAAATGTATTATTACTTATTGCAAACAAATGCTAATAAAAATGGGGGAAAACAAACAAACAAATTGACAAACCAGAGAGTCCCTCAGCAGTTGGGAATGTCCTGAATATGCATGATGTTACTTACATATACATTAGCAAGACAGGAGCCTGCAGGACTCACGCACTGATCTATGGCACACATGAATGTAATGCCTGAGATAATACAACACAAGCTCCTGATTCCCTCACTCTCATAATCAACACATTTATATTCATGCCTGTCCTGTGTATGCATCTCATGTTGTAATCACCAGGAGGCAGCTGACCTTTAACATCCTCGTCATGTTTTCCTCCATAAAATGGGGATTCAACCCTTTAACCACCAAGTCTAAATATCCTGCAGATGGACAAGAAGTGAAGAGAAGCTATGGCAAACTGAGTGTTTTTTAAATGTCAAGGATCAAAGAAAAAGGAGCAGCACCTTCAATGACAAGAAAATAGGCAAATGAGAATGAACATTCAAAGAGGATTCGATCAAAAAAATTTAAATTGAAATAAACAGCCTACAAAATATAAATTTATAAAAGATAAGCATGATCACATTTCATTTCTGAAAAACAGAAAACTGTTCATGCTATGATTTGGTTTTCGAAAAATAAGGAATTGTGTCTCACATATGTAAATACTGCTCTGTGCATATGCATATGTATTGACAGTAGAGTGGAGTACACAGAAAATATTTCTGACTTCACAAGACAAGCTTCACCAGATAACTTAAGTACACCGTAAGCAGGGCTCCACTCTTCTCACTGCTAAGAACCGTCAGTGAAAAGCACTTTCCCCCTAATTAAAGACCACATGCTGCCTCACAGTAATCACAGACCTCATTAGTGCCCAGTGAGAGTTTTCGCATCCATCAAGTCCAGAAGAGACATTATTTAGCCCCATGTGTTCCATGTGTATGGATCCTTTAATAGGCACAAGTAAATTACCTGACTGCAATCTGATTTGTAGGAATCTGAAATATCTGTTTTTCACTCAGCAGTGTGGTGCTTGTGTCAGGGTAAGACACGTACGAGGCAGTGGCATATCAGGCACATTAGGCAATGGCAGACTCAACTGAGATAACAGGATATCTTATTTTTGATATGTTTTCTTACCTTTCCCATAAACAATTCACCCTAAGCAATGTGGTGTGATGTTAATGCATTAACGGATAACTCATGCTGGATCTGCATCACCTTTTCTCCCCTAACAGTCAGCCTGCTCCATAAATAACATAAGCAAAGATCTTCCAAACATCTATTGATCACCTATGCAGTCTTTGTAGTGAATATTTCACCCCTTTCACTTTATAACCTATTTGCACTAGGAGAGAGTAATGGAGAATAGGAGGTATTATCCTCAATGGTCATGACTGAAATTTTAGCTTTATGTTTAATATAGCCTGATCTAACCTCTGAGACTGTGAGAACATTTTAAATATATGCAAAATATTTTATACTACATAAAATTGCAAGTTCACTTATGACTTTCAGATCATGCTGTAAGTTTCTAGACAGAGGGGTTTATATCTTATTCTACTTTGTATTTTTTAATATTTATTACTAATTTTTTCTTGTTATTTGAGTGAAGGTTAGATATGATAAAAGCTATACAAATATTTTCTGAAGTACGTGATAGATATATCCTAGATAATCTCAAATAATTTTTTACTCCTACTATTTACACCTGCATCCTGTCTGTTCTCCTGGACTGCAAAGCTGATAGATGATGGTTCCAAATACTACTTTGTGTTTTAGGTAACTCAGTCAGAACAAAACAGAGAGGAGCTCTCCTCATGGTCTGAGGAGGTAAACCCCGCATTTCAGAGTTTGGGGCAGCCTCCTGGACAAGACTGAGCCCTTGCTGATAACTAACACAATATCAGTCTCCTCCATATTTTCACAAAGCCATCAAACATAGCTTTTAGGAATTAAAAATGAAAAGCCCAGGAATTATTTTAGGGATTGTAAAAATAGCCCAGAACTCAACAAAATATCTTGGTTAATAGGTAAATTATTCTTGATCTTAGATGTAGAAAAGCTTTTTGTCAAAGTCCAGCACTCATTCATGATAAAAACCCTACAGAGAATTGGAATAGATTGTTTATATCTCAACCTGATAAAAGCCATTTGTGAGAACCAATATCCAACATCATACTAAATGGTAAAAATCTGAAGGCTTTGACTTTAAAATCAGGAACAAGACAAGGATGTTCACTGTCTCCTCTCCTACTCAACATAGTTCCAGAAACATTAGCCAGATCAATTAGACAAGGAATAGGGTTTGGAAATGAAGAAGTGAAAACACCATTATTTGTAGCTGACATGATAATCTATATACAGGATCCTGAAAACTACCAAAAGTCTTATAGACTTAATCACCAAATTCAGCAATGTATCAGGATACAAACTCAACACTCAAAAATCAGTAGTGTTTTTGTACACAAAGAATAAACACACTGAGAGAGAAATTAGAGAAACCACGGCTTTCGCAATAATATCCAAAACAATGAAATACTTAGTAATCAATCTCACAAAGGATATGATAGGTATATACAATGAAAATTATGATACTCTGAGAAAAGAGGACTTGAGAAAATGGAAAAACATTCTGTGCTCCTTGATAGGAAGAATTAACATTGTGAAAATGGTTATATTCTCAAAATTGTTATACAGATTCAATGCAAATCAGCATGGTACTGGCATACAGACAGACCATAGGAGCAGGGGGACATATTAGAAGATGAAGATACAACTGCAAACACACTCAGACACATCTTTGATAAAGGGACCAAGCAGGTTCACTAGAAGAAAGATGGCATCTTTAATGATTGGTACAGGAAGAACTGGCTTTCACATGCCAAAGTCTAAAACTTGACCCATTCCTATCACAATGCACAGAGCTACAATCAAAGTGGATCAAAGATTTAAATATTAAAACAGAAACGCTAAATGTTCTGGAGGAAAATGTGGCTATAAATCTTAAACACATAGGGTTAGGTAGAAAGTTCATGAACCAAAACCAAACTGCATGGGAAATACTTCAAAGATTCAGCAGCTGGAATCTTTGTTTTTTTTTTTGTTTTGTTTTGTTTTGTTTTGTTTTGTTTGTTTGTTTGTTTTTGCAGAACTGGGGATTGAACTCAGGCCCTTGCGCTTGCCAAGGAAGCACTTATTCCACTGAGCCATCTCCCCAGCCCAGCAGCTGGAATCTTATCTTTTTGAAAAGTTTCTGCATTTCAAAGTTGATCTATAACAGAGGAAAAGGAAAACCAACAGACGGGGAAAAAATTGTAGCCCCCTGTCCCTAGAAAAAGGTCTTCTATCTAGAAAATGCAAAGAATTTTTAAAAATCAGACCCCTGAAAATTCAAAGAAACAGTCTAAAACTGGGCATCCAAGGGAGCTGGGGAGATGGCACAGTAGAATAAATGCTTCCCTGGCAAGCGCAAGGCCCTGAGTTTGATCCCTGGTTCCGCCAAGAAATAAAAAATAAATAAATAAAACTGGACATCTGAGGTGAATATACATTTCTCAGAGGAAGAAATACAAATGACAAGTAAACACATGAAAAAATGTTCATCATTGGTCATTGGAGAAATGCAAATTAAAACAACACTGAGATTCCATCTCATCCCATAAAGAGTGGCTACATCTAGAAGTCAGCCAATAACAAATGCTGGAGGGGATGTGGAGAAAAAGGAACCCTTCTGCATTGTTGGTAGGAGTGCAGACTGATACAACACTATGGAAAGTAGTATGGATATTTCTTAATCTTTAAGGAGTGGAGATCCCATCAAGCCAGTTATTCCCCTCTTGGGTATTTTTCCAGAAGAACTGAAAACTTCATAGTACAGTGATATATGTGCACCCATGTTATAGCAGTGTAGTCTGTCACAGCTAAATCCTGCACACAACTCCCAGGCCCATCAATTGAAGAAAGGATGAGGAAGATGTGGCATTTTACACAATGTGGTATTTTATTCAGCTTTAAAATAGGATAAATTTGAGTCTTTTGTTGGTATAGGGATGCAACTAGAGAACATGCTCTTAAGTGAAATAAATCAGACTCTCACATGCAAATATCATATTGTCTCTTTAGTGTGAGAACCTAAAAGAGAACAATGGAATCTTAAGGGTACAATAGACCCTGGTAAAAGGAAATTAAGTTATTTTAAAAAGAGTTACTGTGTTGTGAAGAAGGACAGGCGAGGGAGTGAGGTAAAGAGATACATCTATGTATGGAAGCAGAATGGTTTGGACAACTATACTGTGCATTTCTGCTGGTTTATGAAAAGAAGCAATTAAGGCTTTAATTGGTTTTGTCTCATTTTTTAATTGTTTGCATTTTTCTCCTCTTAATTTCTTGTACATTTCTTCCTTTTTTTCTTTCCTCTTCCAAATTTACTTTTTGATAATGTGAACACCTAGCTGGAAGACAGCACTAGGCATTACAACAAACACTTTGATATTTCTATTACTTTGTAAAGTAAAACTCTGTATCACTTGTAATTTTTTCTGTTTTAATTCTAATTTGTATTCTCTTTAATAAATGAAAAATAATAATAAAGAGATACAGTAGTCTTAAATCATAGACTTTTTAGAATTTGGGTTAAGGAGTTGCTCAAAAGAATCAGACAAGGAATATAGACTAACAAAGTAGGTCAAAAAGTAGGAAAGCAAAATTAATGTTAGGAATTTAGCAGGGAGCTGCAAGACTTGACAAACTTGGGAATGACCAACCAATCAAAACGATACAACCAATTTCTTCCATCAAATGATTTTGATTCCAGTGTCATTACAACCTATGCCTCTTTTCAAAAGAAATGAAAATACGAATAATTACTGGGAAGAGTCACCTGCTATCAAAATATTGAAAAATTAATCATTATAAGGCATAGCCAGCCCTGCCTTGATTGTTAAGTGCTTGTCAAATAACAAATGTGCTCCAGCTTAACCAAAGCCTTCATTATAGAGCTGAGGAAGTAAAGCTCCAATAACTGCTCCTAAAACACCCTACAATTAAGAAATAGATAACTTAATAATTATAGCTCCCCTCATTTACATGGAACCTACAGTAAGATACTAGAAATTAAAAATCTAAATGGAGCCCTTTTTGAGTGTAAATTATTAATTTTCAGCAATTGACTACAACAAAGCACAGAAAGCTGTAATGGAAATAGCATGCTTATAAGGTTAAATGAGTTTTCTTATTTGTGTGTTCAGACATTCAAAGACCAAGGCAAAATAAATGCAAAAGTCATTCAGTCTAAGCATGACAAATCACTATTTACCAGTCATGTGCAACACTAACACTATTTCAAACATTCATTAACTTCAAAGTGAGGTTGTCTGCTTTCCCCTTTGTCTGGACCACACTGCCTTCCCCTATCCCAGAGTGAATTTCAGACCACAGCTGGGCTTCAGCAGTGCAGACAATTAAGGAGTCACAGCCAGGGTGTTCCTCCCCAGGGTTCATGGGGGAGTAACAGAAAATTAGAAACCCAGCATCCCATTTCCATTTCTAGAGCCAATTCAGCTCCAGAGTCATTTATGAGTCAGGACCATATGACTCAGGTTTCAGAAGATCTAATCATTCCAGTGATAATTGCCTAGGTGTGAAATTGTGGGTGATCAATAATTTATTGAGTCCTGGGTGATCAATGGGCTTACACATTCATATGATTTGCAAATTAGGCAAAAATCACTGGCAAATGTACTCAGAGTGCCTGAAAGAATGAAAGATTTGAAAAGATAAGGAGCACACAGCGGCCACTTTTTCATCTTAGGGAAAGCTCGGTAGATGTTTAAATGTGCATTAGAAAGCTGCACTTATTTCATAAATTATTGAGAAGTTTGTGACTGTGGATATAGCTGAGTCATTATTTATAGCAGTGAAAGGAGTGGTATAAATTGGTCTAAAACAGTGTCTTAAAAAGATTTGGGGTTGGCTTTCAGTGCAACCACCTTTACTCTGCTGAAGCCCTAGTGGAGGGATAAATCACTAAGTAGCTCTAGAGAGAAGGAGGGAGGAACAGTTGGGAAAGAAGTTAAATATGTCTTATTTTGATAGGTTGAGCACCTTCCATTCATTTAAAAAAAGACTGGGAGCTAGTGACATCCTCTGAAGAATCTGTTGTATCAGTTTTCTGGCTCACAGTAGACCTCTTTGTTTTTTCCTGGTGGCAAAAGGGAAATCAGATTAACCTGCTGATTCTTTCTGTTTCAGTTTAATGCATCATCTTCAAATCTAAAAAAAGAAAATCTTGTGCTATTACTTCCAGATTCTATTAGTTTCAGATTCTTCATACTACTACTCGCAAGCTCTACATATCCCAGGGGGATACATTCCAAAATGAAGTGGGAAGAGCTTCAACCAGTTTCAGGGTTTTCTTCATGATATTTTTTATTTAACTCATTGCCAAGGAGGCTGCTACTTTAGACATCTGTCTATTTGTATTCTATGGAGGAGTTAGATCATTGAAACTGCAGACTATGATTGAAGATAGTAGCTGGCAAGTCAATTATATCTATTATCTTCTCCTATTTTGCTTCTTTTTCTTGGAACCCTAAGGAACCCTTGCTTAGGAAATATTTCAAGGATTTCCTTATGTAAGTTTTTAAGTGATTCCTTTCACTCATAGACTTTCATAATGTCAATGAGTTTGGGGTTTTTTGGCAGAACTGGGGATTGAACTCAGGGCCTTGCACTCGCCAGACTTCTTAACTTCTTGCTTTCTTATAGGTTGAGCTTCCCTCTTGTCTCTGCATATGGTTTTGGTTACGTGTTAAGTTACTCTCTCCCCAGCACTAACTTTCCTCTGCCTTGTTATTCAAATTCTTCCTACTGTAATATCACTTAATTTCTATCTATATATTTAGATGATACAGTGAAAAGTACCAAACACCAGAACTTAACAAACTGACTTCTGCTTCTTGATTGGTAACTGGGGCCTGGGATATAGCCAAACAGAGCAGGGGCTAAATTAAAAGAACACTGAGCCCTGATTAGCTTCCTCCTTGCACAGGTGAGATGTTTATCTTCACAGCCTTCAGGGTGCACATGCAGTCAATGCACCTCTAGGGCCGCACAAGTCAGTTAAGCCAACATTTTTCTTGATAGATCACTGGCCAAGCAGAATACTCAATTCATCCAAACAATACTTACTGAGCTCCTACCAAGAGCAAGGTATGTGCTAGATCCTTAATCTTTATTCAGTAAAAGATGTATTCTAAGTTAGAATATGGTTCTGCTAGTAATATAGTATGTGAATATACTATGTGACTTTTACCAAATCATTTAACATGCCTGAGTTTTGGTTTCTTCATTTGCAAAATGGAAGATGCTCAAAGAAGAACTTCTTTCTGGATCCATCTATAAATTAGTAATGACTTCACTAAAGTAAGTGGAATTCATTTCTTTTCTTTTCTTGGATTGGGGGGAGGAACTGATGATTGAACTCAGGCCCTTGTGTTGGCCAGGGAAGTGCTTACTCTACTGAGCAATCTCCCTAGCCCCCTGGAATTCATTCCTTAAAGTAACATGTAAGCAAGTACATTATGCTTTCACAAATCACTAAATTATTTTAAAGTGGAAAGGTGAATTAACCCAATTTCTTGAAAGAAATTCCAGTGTATTCACTTGCTCTTTGAATAAATGTCTAGTTGCACACAACACCTCATTTTCCACTTTCTAGTTATATGTATCCACTCTTTTGCTATTGGAAAAATCTCACTTTGACAAAGGAAAGTGAAATCCTTCCATGCTCCTTGGACCTCTGCCCATCCCAACCCCACTTTGCTTAGAGCTGGAGTTGGGTTCTGCATCCTCCCATGAACATAAGCACCACCCTCTGTCTCAGATCCAGGCACACTCCCTTGAACAACATCTGAGTAAAAATTATCCCATCTTCAAAAAGATGAAACCACTTTCATGTGATGAGCACATAACTGTAAAGTGGCTAGACAAAAAGACATAGCCTGGGCAGTCCCTGTCCCATCAGTGGCAGCACGTGAGCAGTCACTGTGCGATCTCACACAAATAGCAGTGCAAGCAGACAGGGCATAAATTTCCTTCATTAAAAACAATCAAAAGCTGACATATACATATGTGTTACGCAGAACACATACACAGGTGTGTATTTCTGCATATATGTTTATAGAATGAGGGAAAAATGGCAATCAAATGTCTTCATTCTGATCATTAGGTTTAGGGAGTTAATATATATATAGTGTTTAGAACAATGCTTAGTATATAATAAGAGCCATTGAGCTGTCATTGGAATGGTGATTTGAGAAAGGCCAGTGTGTCTGTAAGAGGCACAGCATCTGAGCAGCCTTCACACCCTCCTACCTGACTTTCTTGGCCCTCACACTCATGCATTTGCCTACCCATGCCCAGCTCTGGCACCTGGAATGGGCATGTCATCCACACAAGCCAATCATGAGGTCAATAACATCAGCTGTACCTGGTCTCTTTTCTAGATTATTTTTCACTTCTCCCTACCCTGTTTTCAATAATGATGCAAAAGTCCAAATCTCTTTAATATGAAGAGAATAAAGGCTGATTACGGGGAATAATGTCAGGGCCTGATAAGAGGTGCCCTCAAGCATGTGGAGTGAGTCCTGGAGAACAGAGTAAGAAGGAATTAGTGTGAATTTAATATATTCTACTCTCAAGAGTTAGAATGATGCTTTTAATATGAAACCTATGGAATGAATTTCGAGATATATGAACAATACTTACTTTTCATGTGAAAATTTTCTTGTAATTACAACAGTGAACATTTTCTGTCATGTGTCTTTTTAAAGTTGGCTACAGATCGATCTCATTACATGAAGGCATCACCTTCTCTGTTCAAATGCACACTTTTTGCTTTATAATCTCTCCCCACACTCACTAACAAATTCTTTTGTGGCACATATTTTGAGAAATTGAGCTATTATTTATTAGGAAAACAATAAATATCTTTTCCATTTTTACATGATTAATATTGGAATTAATAACTTTGTTTTTTTAATACCTAAGAGGAAATCAAGTAATTACAATCTTGAGTCTGATAAGAGGATAAAAATAATAGTCTTAATGTACAAGAAAGACAGAGGGAGAAATATTCTTACATTTTAGAAACAAAGACTTCAAACATACCGCCTTCCACAGGACGAATCTCAAAGACACTCAAGAAGCAAGCAATTAAGCCAGGCAAGCCAAGTGTGTCTGAATATGCTGTATTTGTGAAAATGCCAAATTAAAAATCTATGCTGTGTCCCCACCTCACTGCAGATGAAGGCTGCTGGTTCATTTTCTAACAAAGTATCCTCTATCGGAAAGCTTTCAGCCAAAATTAATAGTCCTTTGTACAACTGCAGATGTTCAGCAACAGGCGTTATCTTAGCAACCCACCAGAGCTTAGAGGGAGATATTGTAATAAAACCCTGCCAGTCTCGCAGTCCCTATTTCAGTTCGGCACTGGCCCACAAGCAGGAAATTCACCTGCAGCATCCCAGTTTCCCTCTGGCTTACTTCTTAGCCTTGGCCTGCGTTTGCATACTATATCCACTGCTGCTTCCACTAACCAGGTGGGTTCTGGAAGAAGCCCCCGAAACACTGACAGCCTTTCAGGATTTTATATCTGATGCGTGAATACAGCCAACTACTATTCTTTGTTGTTAATTATAAAGATTTTATTGACCCGCATTATAAGCTTTAATAAACCTACTTGCAAGTTTTCATAACCATGTAGTTAAACCTTCCAGGATCTGCAGATGGGAAAATAAAGAAACAAGAAAAACAGCATACTAAAAGAATAAAAATGCTGGGTTATACTCTTGAATCAGGACATTGTGGACTAGACCGAAACAAAGCTGTAGTAGATGGGAAGGTTGTTCAAAGACTGTGGATTTTAATGCAGGATCTTGATGCTGGGACTAGGGGGACTTTCTATTTTGGAGTACAACCTCACTTTGTAGGATGGGACCTCTTTTGTTAAGGGAGGAGCTTACAGTTTTCGGAACATGACCTTGTTGTTATGAAGGAAAACATTTGCCATTGTAGGATACTCCTATAGAGATTACTGAAGAGATTAATTTAGCAATAAAACTATCAACACAGAGCAGAATAAACAAAGTAGTTATCAATAGCTAGCTCAGTCAAATAATAATAAAGATGATAACGGCCAAAATTTTACAGATACTTCCTATTCATCACCAGCTAAAACACTGGGACCGGCAAAAAATTATCCTAATATTTTAAATGTTTTAATTGCTCATCAAAATTCAGTCTGTGGCTCTGCACTGAATACTGTTCAGTCTACAAAACTCTGGAGTGCTAGCCTGAGGCTTTACCACCAAGTCTAAAAAGGTGCTGCTTTTCTATCTTTCTCTCCAAGCTTTTCTGAATTTGCAAGAATCACCCTCCGTTCCTCCGTCTGCACATCACGGAAGTCACAGCAGCCACCAGCCTAACTCATGGAGCTCTGTGAGTTTTTAATGAGACAATATTTATATAGTGCTTTGAGCTTCTTTGGGAACTCTGCTATACAAACACTAACTATTCTCAGGGTAGTATTGGCACACTCTATTGAATAAAATAAGGACTTCTACTAAATATAACTACCAAGAAAAATGGTCCTTTGGCAAAAATAGAAAAAACTATTGGGGAGTTACCCCAGAGCACATTAATCTGCCTGCTTTCTGACACTTGTGCTTGGCTGAACAGCAAGAAAGGAGAGTGGATCGGAACACATGCAGCTGACAGACAAGATCCTGGGCCTGAGAGCACATAGACAGCTGAGAGTTGTGTTGGATTTGATCTCCCCACAGGGATTTGAGACATTTAAATTTAAAATATAATTAACTAAGTAAATAAGGATAAGTACCTCATGGTGTCGCTCTTTTACTTTTGAATAAAATTATCTTTTCTTGAAGAATCATCCTCTTCATTAAAAAGACAGAAATAGAGAATGAGAAGATACAAGAGTAGTAATATTCAGTGGCTCTGGCAGTAATGAGCTTCTATCAACTTTCTGCTTTCCCAGGGCAGTCTTTGAAGTTACCCTTGTTATTTAACCACTTGTGTTAGTTTGCTAGGGCTGCCATAGCAAATATCACACACTGGTTTGCCTAAATTATGTCCTCATGGTTGTGGAGCTTGGAAGTGGAAGGTGTCAATAGGATTAATTTCTTTGGAAGCCTTTCTCCTTGGCTTGTCCTTTAACGGGAAGTCTCCCTGTAACATTTTTTAAAATGCATTTGGTACAGGGACTCACTATGCAGCTCGAACTCATAGTGATCCTTCTGTTTTCAGCTCCTCTCCCCAACACTGGGCTTATAGGCATGCGCCACCATGCCAGTGCCACATTTGGTTCCTGGGATTGAACCCCAATCCCTGTGCTTGTCTAAGCAGGTTCTTCTTGTATCTTCACAAAGTATCCTTGTCCTAAATGCCTTTTATTATAATAAAATTAGTCATATTGGATTGGAATATAATAACCTCATTTAATAAAATTTAGCTCTTACAAAATCTTATCTCCACATAGACCAATGTTTTGGAGTTATTGAGGATAGAGATGTTATCGTATGCATTTGATGTGAAGAAGACAACTTAATTCACAATATTCCCTTTTCAGATACAGAGAAAGTGAAGGTAAAGAAGGCTAAGTGATTTTTTGGATTGGGTTTGAGTATGACATCCTGACACCTGAGGCCTCACTCTTACAGAATAGAAGGTCTACAAGTATCTGGGTATAAAGTGGAGCCCAATTCAGAAACACTCAGACTAATTCAGCTCAAACCATCATGAGAAAATAGACCATTTTAAGAAGAGGAGTGTTATGTATCACCACCTGCCACTCACAAATACTGTATGCCTAAACCAAGTGTCCCCAGCAGCTCTGGGAATAGCACCACACAGCAAGAAGTAAGCAGTGGGCAAGCTAGTAAAGCTTCATCTGTATTACTCTTGCTCCCCATTGTTCACATTGGTATTGGGGCTCCACCCTCTATTAATTAGTGGCAGTACTAGACTTTCAGAGAACGGTGAGCTGTGCATGTAAGGGACCTAAATTGCTTTCCCCTCATGAGAAGCTGATTCTGGGGATCTGCAGTGGGGCTGGGGCAGTAACACTAGTGCTCAGGAAAGCCTGCAAATAAGGATTAACATCAATAAAGGTGTCCAACTTTAAAGAGAGCATACTAAATGAATTGCTTTCAAACACATATCAAAACTCTAGCTATGGGTGGCAAGTGCCAAGCTGTATCTAGTGGCAATCTTTTTTAATTCATTATTTTATTTTTACAACAAAATATACATTGTTTTATGCAGCACATGGTATTTTCATCAAAATATATAACAAATTCGTTCACAAATCCTGATTATGTAAATATAAAAGAATTGCCATCCCCCGTGTTTACAAGACAACTATGCGATAAAAACAGAAATCAACCACAGAAGAAACCATGGAAAGTATAGAAATATCTGAAAACCTAATCATATATTCCTGGGGCCCAGGAGATGGCTCAGTAGAATAAGTGTTTCCCTGGCAAGCACAGGGCCTGAGTTCGATCCCTGGTTCTGTAAAAAAAAAAAAAAAAAAAAAAAAGAAAGAAAAATCATACATTCTTGAATGACCAGTGGTTCACAGGAAAAGTCAAGAAAGAAATTAAACATTTGTTGGAAAACAATGACAGTGCCTGTACACCACAGTAGTAACCTATGGGAGACAATGAAGACAGACATAAGAAGAAAGTTCATTTGTAACAAATAGTTACACAGGAAAATACAGTATGTTTAAATAAATAATCTAATGACAAACTTGAAGATACTTGAGAAAAAAAAAATGGCAATCCTGCTCCAAACTGAAATTAAAGGAGAAAATCATGAAGTTCAGTTTTGGTAGTTTGTATCTATTTAGGAACCTGACCATTTCTTCTGTGTCATCAATTCTGTGAAAGTAAAGATTTCCCAAGTAGCTAGTGATGGTCTTCTGAATTTCCACAGGATCTGTAGTGATTCCACCTTGTTCATTTCTTACAGCTTGAATTTGAGACTTTTTTCTTCTTTTTGATGAGGTTAGCTAGGGGTTTATCAATGTTATTTAATCTTCCAGCTTTTGGATTCATTAATTCTTTGTATTGTTTTCTTTGTCTCAATTACATTAATTTCTGCTCTAATCTTCATGATTTCTTCCCATCTTTGGACTTTGAATTTGGTTTGCTTTTCTTTTTCTAGAGGTTTGAGGTGCAGCATTAGGGTGTTTATTTCTTCTCCCTCTGTTTCCCTAATGTGTGAGTTTTCATCACTATAAATTTCTTTCATTGAATCCAATAAATGCCTCTAAGTTGTGCTTGCATTTTCCTCGGATTGTAGATATAGTTTAATTTCATCTGTAACCCGTTGGTTGTCGAGGAGGGTGTTATTTAAGTTCTATATGTTAATAGAACTTAAGGTTTTAAGGTTTCTGTTGTCATTAATTTCCAGTTTCATTGCACTGTAGTCAGACAATATGCATGGGATAATTTCTGTTTTCTTGCACATACTATGGACTAGTATGTTGTCTGTCTTCAAAAATATCCCATATGCAGCTGAAAAGAATGTGTCTTCAGATGTTGTTGGGTGGAACACTATGTATACGTCCACTAAGGACATTTATTCAGAGGTTTGGTTCAGTTGTGCTACCTCATGCCTATTTTTTGCCTGCTTAATATAGCTTTTTGAGATAAGGGGGTGTTAAGGTCCCCTGTTAAGACTGTGATATTGGTTAGAAGATTTTTCTTTTCTTTTTTTTTTTTGGTGGAACTGGAGATTGAACTCAGGCTCTTGACAGGGAAGCGCTTATTCCACTGAGCCATCTCCACAGCCCCAGAAGATTTTCATTCATGTTTTTCACTATTATCTCCTCCTCTTGAATTTTTCCCCTAACCAGTATATAGTAACATTCTTTATCTTGTTTGATCATTCTTTTTTTTTTTTTTTTGATCATTCTTGTTTTGAAGTTTAGATTGTCTGTGAACAAAATAGCTATCCCTGCTTTTTTGTGATGTCCTGGAATATGTAATATTGCTTTCCATCATTTTATGTTCAGCCTATGAGTTTCTTTATGGGTTAAATATGTTTCTTGTATACAGTATATTGTTGGAATTTGTTTCTTAAACCACTCTGCCAGTCTATTTCTTTTATTGGCGAACTGAGTCCATTTACACTGGTGGTTATAACTAATATGTATTGACTTAGATATGTCAGGATATTTTCCTATTGTTAGTTAGCTACATTTATCCTGTGTTTAATAGATTGCTGTGTTTAATGGGTTGTTTTTGTTGTTGTTCTTAGAAATCTAGGTATTTTGATTCCTTTCTAGAATATCTTTTAGTATTTTGTGTAGGGTTGGTTTGGTAACCATGAATTTCTTCAGTTGCTCTTTATAATGGAAGTGTTTCACTTCTCCATAAAACTTGAAAGAGAGTTTTGCAGGGTAGAACAGTCTAGGTTGGAATTTGTTTTCTTGCAGGACTTGAAGTACTTCACTTCAGCTGGGCATGGTGGCGCATGCCTGTAATCCCAGCACTAGGGAGGCTGAGGCAGGAGGATTGTTGTGAGTTCAAGACCAGCTTGAGCTACAAAGTGAGCTGAAGGCCAGCCTGAACTGCATAGTGAGACCCTGTCTCAAAAAGACAAAAAAAAAGACCAAAAAAAAAAGAAGTACTTCACTTCATGCTTTCCTTGATTTAATGGTTTATGAGGAGAAATCTGCTGTTAGTTGAGTGGGTTTTCCTTTAAATGTGATCTGTTTCTTTTTTCTAACAGTGTTTAAGATATTGTCCTTGTGCTGCATTTCTGGAATCTTGACTATTATATGTCTGGGGTAATTTTAATTGGGTTGGTATTATTTGGGGTTCTATATACCTCAGTTACCTGAATGTCAGATTGTTTCCCCATGCTTGGGATGTTTTCTGCTATTACTTCTTCCCATATTCTTTTTATGTCATTCATGTTTCCTCCCTCTTTCTCACTGATGCATAATAGTGTTATGTTGTTCATCTTGGCATCATCTTGAAGATATTGAATTATTTTGTCCTGAATGCTAGTTATTTTTAAGAGATCTTTCTTTACCTTTCCACTGACTGCAATGGTGTCTTCAAGATCTGAAAGTCTATCTTCACTTTCTTTCAAAAGTTTTTTCCTGCTTGTTATTGAAACTTTAATTTCTTGTGTATCTCTTTATATCTGTGTCATGCATTATGTTTCTTTCCTATATTGCTCATTCAAGGTTTCCATCATTTTTCTATTCTCTTCTATTTTTTATCAGTGTCTTCTTTAGAAATTTTCAGTAGTTCTTTCATTGCAGTTAATATTTCTTTTTTTACCTGTGAGAGTGTCTCTGTTATGATTTCCTCTGTACTCTTCTGCAATTGTTTCTTTACTTCCATTGCTATTATTTCAGAGATTGCAGGTGTGCAGCTTCCCCTTTCTTCTATGCTAGTGTCTCCTAAATTTGTTCTGGGTGGCCTGAGGGCCTGAGAATGCATTTTGTTCCTTGTTTTTGTCGTTTTCTGCTGCTCAGTGGCTGCAGAGTGCTCCTGTAGTTTTTTGTTTCAGACTGGGCTTGGCTGAGCCCAGAAGTATGGCATAGGATGGCAGCTCCTGGTGGCTTCCAGTCGCCCAGCTCTTTTCCATTAGCCCTGCCAAGGTGGAATTGGTCAGCTGTGCCTGGTGGCTTCTGGTCCCACTACTCCTTCCTGTTCACAGCCTTTAAGTCAGAATACAACACTTATTTTAATCTATATCTACCCTGTTCATTAATTTATTTACTATTTCCATTTTTGCCTCATTTCCACACCGTAACACTTTCTCAGTCACAGTTTTGAACAGTCTACAAACTAACCCTAGTCAAAATTAGTCAAACTCAAACATCACTGGAGAACTTCCCTAAAGGGGAAAAACAACAGTGAAGAGATAGCAGGACACATAAGACTTCCAACAAAATGAAAACTGCAATTAAACAGGAAAAAAGAGACCTACTTAAATTATGGATTCACTGAAACCAGGTGGTTTCCATTCTTCCAGCCCACTTCATGTATTATGTAGCTAAGGGTTATACAATCAAGCCATAAAACCCTCAAAGCTGTTTTGCCACCTGGAGACCAAGAGCCCTGCATTAAAAGACAAGCCTTTGGAGGTTTTCAAAAGAAAGTGAACATTAGCATGAAGAACAGAAGCAGTTTTTGTAGAGCACCAGTTCACCAAGTGTGTCTGCCCTCATAGCATCACTTTTAGTGGCTAACCACATTGCTAAATCT
Source organism: Ctenomys sociabilis (assembly GCA_004027165.1). Lineage (NCBI taxonomy): Eukaryota > Metazoa > Chordata > Mammalia > Rodentia > Ctenomyidae > Ctenomys > Ctenomys sociabilis. The sequence continues at coordinate 20,963 of PVKA01003692.1, read as the reverse complement.
GAGCTTTTTACTTTACTAAAGTTTAAGAGTTGATTCTGCCTACTGCTCCGAATCTTTATTGTGAACTTTTGGGAGAGGCTGTATATTCCTGTTCAGGTTAGCAACACCACTAGACCAGTTGATGAAACTGCAGAAGACATTGAAGCACATTTGCGGGACAGTATTAGTGAGTCTCCATGGTATATATTTCTTATCTTGGTAACAGGACAACTATACTTGTTTCTGGGTGATGTATTTTGAGAGCCTGTGCATGAGCATGAATTATGTGCACTTTTGTTGCCAACTAACATCAGAACTATTCAAATCTTTGAATGACTAAATATCAGGGAAACTGAATAAGACATTCTGTGTTGGATAGAGTGGCTGCATGAATTCATGGCTTTCTATTCTCACAATTTGTATCGAAGAGGTCATTTTTCAATGTGTGTCCATGTGTTAGGTCATCTATAGAGAACTTCTGGCTTGCCAAAAAAGTCACCTGAATTTACCAATGTTTTGCGGGATGTGGTTAAAACATGCCTTTATGTCTGTCCAACTGCTCTGTGATGAGATGGGCACTAAGAGGTCTTCTCTCTTACACGGCAGTGTGGTGGCTTCCCCAAGGTCAGCCACTAGGAAGAGTTTTGGACTTACAAAAGCCACTCCAGGAATCATTTTTTAGAAAATAATCACCAACAACAACACAATTCAGTGACACAGGGTCGAAAATACTTTTTGTGTGGCACATTCAGTCCATCCCGTACATGACAACTGTGTTCAAGTTGGTAAACAAAGTAGATGCATGCAAAGCTGACCTAGGAATATAGTGGTCAAGGAATGAACACTGACATTTCTGATGTGCTGCATACCTTGTCGGTGGTTTTGAAAGAGATTGAGCTGGAGGCTTCTTTGTCCTAGCTGATCCTGATCACTTATCTCAGATTTCAAGAGTTTGAACATTACTTTTAAATTTTTATTTATTTGTTACAGGGTCTTGCTATGAAGCTTGGATTCATAGTGTTCCTCTGTCTCAGCCTCCCCAGAGTCTGAGATTACAAGCACGCACCACTGCGCTCAGGTTTGGTGGCCAGTTCAGCACGGGGCCAGCAAGGCATCCAGTACTAAGGATCAAACCCGGGTTCTTGCCCTTGGCAGACAGGCATGTAGACCCCTGAGCTATCTCTCTGGCCCTGAACATTGCTTTCAAATTGCAAAAGATGAGTCAGCTGGACAGAAGCAACGCACTTCATGTGTCGCTGTTTCCTATCACCTCTGCCCATGGGCCCATCTAGCTGCAGGAAAATAAGTTCAGGGCTCCCACTAATTTAGCATTATGGTGAGCTGTACAATTATTTCTTTTTTATGTATTTGGTTCAGGACATACAAAGTGTACAGAGTCTCACTACGTAGATCAGACTTGTAGCGATTCTCCTGTTTTCAGCCTCCCAAAGTGCTGGGATTACATGTGTGTGCCACCATGCCCAATCTCTACCACAGTCTCTGTGTGCCCTAGGGGCAGGGCCAGCATGGCATGCCAGGGATCAACCGCCAGCCAGTGAACTCTGTCTAAACAGACACTTCAGTCCACTAAGCTATCTGGCCGGCCCTTAATTATTTCTTTACATATTACAAAGTAGTAATAATGGAATCAAAGTGCACAGTGTGGGAGTGTGCTTCGCTCTTCTCAAAGCCATCCCTCTTTCCCCGTTGTGGAGAAAATGTCTTCTACAATCCAGCTTCTGGTGCCCAAAAGCTTGGGGACCACTGCCCTGAACAAATGCAGAGCGTGAAGAGAAGTTTCATAACTACCAGACTTGAACAGTGTTGTTTCCCCCACAGACACTAACCCCTGAAAATGCAGCTTATTAATTACAAACTATGTCTAGTTTTTTAAAAAATTATTTATATGCTTAGAAGAAGGCCTGGGATAAATAGACTAATTGGAAATCATTGGATAGAGTTTTCTTAACTAATATATTAGACAGAGTGAGGGTGACAGAGAGACAGACAGAAAGAGAGACAGAAAACACAGGGGAGACAGAGTTTATGCCAAGGATTAAAGAATTGCTGGCGACAGGTGACAGAAATCCAAATCAGACTTTTACTGGAGCAAGGCATGTAAACAAGGCATTTCAGGGACTGTCTAGCTTAAAGTAAAGTCAGATAGTTAGGTCCAGGCCCTCAAAGCAGGCTGTATGAGCTCCAGCTCTCTGCGCCCCTCAGCTCAGCTTTCCTCTAGGTTGGGAGAAAGAGGGCAGAGATTACACAGCCCAAGTTTTCTGTCTCTCCATGGCTTCACCCCTGACGTGAGTCATCACTCACGTCACAAGACAGGGTAGCTTGGCAGGGAAGTCAGAAGGCCTGGGCTCCACTCCAGGGACTGTGCGACCTCTAATTAGTCACTCATCCCTGTGGATTTCAGTGTCTTCCTCAGTCAGCCAGAGCACAGGGCCAGGGTCCAGGACTATGCAGAGGCCCACAATGGTGCCCAGAAAACCGGAGAAAAAGGACCCACATGGGTACACACGTTCCTCAGGCCAGGGAAGGATTTTATTATTCTTATTTGCACGCATGTGCACACACACACACACACACACACACACACACACACAGAAAGACAGAGAGAGAGAGAGAGCTAGTTAATTATTACAGTAAAATTTTGACTCCATGGCCACTTGATAGTTCTTTCACATTCTCATGCATGTTTTAGAAGAAAAACATATGGAACTAGTGTACAACTTTTCATTGGGGTTTTTCTGTCTACTCCTCTCAATAGTAGGCTTACACAGGTATTTACAGGGATAGCACGAACATCTGGATCAAGTTTATTATCCAAATGTCTCAGAAAATAAATCAGAAACATCCACAGGGAACATGAGGTCAGGAGCCCAAGTGTCAATGTTAAATACAGGTAGGTGAATCTCATTTTTTCAATATTCATTCTTTACTCCTTTTTCTTTCATTTTTTTATTTTTTTACTAATTTTATTGAGACACAAATAGCAATGAGACAGTTTCAAAACCAATTAGTAGGACAGTTTCAATAATTAATATATTAATTTACATAATTAATATATTAATTTAAATAATTAATATATTGTTGTCTTCTTAGTGGTTATTCATAGTACAAGATGCAGACATGATATCCTGTCCACAAACACTATTAGAACAAATCTTTCTATTCACTGAATTAAAAGAATGTAGCTATATATCTATCCTAAATATTTGGATATACAGGTACAAAATGGTCCTTCATTCTAAATAGTTCCTCTTTCTTTTTCTTTTTCAGATTTTGTACTTTCATAAGCTTTGTTAATTTAATCTATATAACTTTTATTAATTTTGTGTTTATAAATCCTGGACAAGAGGGATGTGTTCATTTTCTAAGTCAAAAGAATAAAGCAAGTTTCATTACACTTAATAGAAGCACTTTCCAAGTCAGCAGTGTGCCTTACTTTATCTGTAATTTAAAGATACTAACACCAGCAAAGCCAGTTTTCTGAGTGTAAGTCCATACAATCAGACAGAACCGTACTCCTAGAGGGACTTTGTGTTGGGTTTAATCATCTGTTCTCATGAGCTTGAAATTCTTCATCACCTTTGCACGTGGAAACTCCCATTTTGTTTTGAAGGAGATCTGACACATGACACAGCAGGCACTGCCGACCACAGCCTAAAAAGAATGCTTTGCACACAAGAAAGTGTGCTAAGGGACTTGTCTAATTCCAAGCTTGTTTTCACAGTGCTATTGTGACACAATGAAGAAGTCATTCCACAAAAGGCCATCAGTCAAGAGAAAGGATAGCACCCTCCAAACCCTGCTCCTCTCTGTGTCTGCATGGCTTACGTGCAAAGCATTCCACCTGTCCAGACTCCAGGTGGAGTCATTTGAAAAATTGTGATTTTTGATTTTGTTTAAGATTATTAATGTCATGTAAAATTCTCAACAATTCCAATTCTTGGAGCTCACGCTCAGAAGTTCAGGTTTAATTTTTCTGGAATCTTGTCTAAGTAGAACTTGAGCTTGAGCGTTTTTTGACAGCCCTAGATTAATAGAAACACAAAGCCATTAGAACTTGAGTGTGTTTCATGTTCTCTTAGGAAATACCTAATGATACATGTTAAACTAAGCAGATACCTATACTACATTTCAATAATTTTATTCCCATGTACATGCCCAAGAAAATATTTACATTTGTTCACCAAAATATTTGTAAATATTTAAGCAACACTATTTGCAATAGCCCCAAACTACAACCAAACAAAATATATATCAAAGTAGAACAGTTAAGTAAATGCAAATATATTAATAAATAGGGCATCAAACAAAGAGAATGAATATATTACTAGTACTTGTGTATTATCACATAGAGTTGGACAAAGGAAGCAACTTGATACTGAAGGGCCCAACACTATTTACTCCATATATATATGTTTTCAATAAGAAAATTAATTTACAATAACCAAGGCCAAGGTGTGGCTACTTCTAGAAAAATGCAATGACTGGAGAGAATAAAGGACTTTTGGTGCCTAGGAATGTTCTGTTTCTTCATCTGGTGACAGTAGAAATTAATTGAGCTATACACTCATGATGTATATAAACATAGTTGTATTTCAACAACATACATACATAGATGAATGGAGAGAGAGAGAGGGAGAGAGAGAGAAATAAAACAATTTTTACATAATTTTAACATATAGAAAGTGTAGGGAGTCATGAGATTAGACAACTACACTGTCCCATAAAATTCTGACAAGCTTTGTTAAACTTTTGTCAAAACTTCATTACCTGGGTCAGCCCGATAGCTCAGTAGAGTGAAGCACCTGCTTAGGCAGAGCACAGAGGCCGGGATTCCAACCTACCATGCAGTGCTGGCCCTGCCCCCGCAAGGCATGAGACAGAGATTGAGACTGGATGTGGTGGCGTGTGCCTATAATCCCAGCACTTGGGAGGCTGAAAACAGGAGGATTACTATCAGTCTGATCTACATAGTGAGACCCTGTAAACACTGTCCTAAATACAGAGAAAAAAAAAAAAAAAAAAAAAAAAAAACTTCATTACCAGCCAAGTGTGGCATATACCTGCAATCCCAGTACTTGGGAAGTTGAGGCAGTAGGATCACCATGAGTTCAAGGCCAGACTGGACTTAAAAGTAGGTTCAAGGTTAACCTAAACTGTACAGTGAGATTCTGTCTCAACAAAAAATATTCATTCCTCTTTGAGATTAAGTAACTCTAATGCTTTCAAATTTCATCTTGCTTCATCAACAGCTCCTTTTCCTCTCTTCTAAGAGCTTCACCTTTACCATGAAAAGATTTCCCTATTTGCTTATGATACATGTTGCTTAATCTAGTGGACAAAGATCATTGGTCCAGTTATAGAGAAACTATTTACTTATGGGAACAAGCATAACCTTTGTATCCAGATATTTATTGTTTCATTCATCTGTTACACATTTTGTAGATACAAAATCAATGAAGATAATGAAGAAAGTTTCAGTCCAATGATCTGGTCTGCTGGACACATGGGCCTCTGTAAGTACATAGTAAGGGCCACCACCTCTCTATGCATACCAAGAGGCTGCCGATCTCTCTGTATTGTGTGGAAGATACTATGCCATCTGTATACTCCCTGACCGCAAAGTTCATGGTCAGGAAATCTATTCTCAAAACCAGCCAAAGCATCTAAAAGAATGTCAAGATGAATTTATCGTTAAAGACCAGTATTGCTTCCTGCAATTTCAGTGACTGTGAGCTCCCAATCTAAATGTGTAAATCGGGTTAAGGTTCATTGCTAGCATCAGACCCTGACAATCCTTCACACCTTGGACAGCAGAGTCCACAAGATGTGCAGGAATAAGACCACAAACACAAAGCCTCGGTACTGCAGGGAACTGACCTCTCACACCTTGAGGAGACCTAGGGGTCTAGTAGTCTCCTCGCGATCCACAGTCGAATGGACAGTTTAAAGCAAAAGCAAAATCCATGGCCATAAAAGGTTTTGTGCATTTTCTTCATAAAAAGAACACTGATAACAGCCACATCTCCTGTGTCATGCTTGCAACAGGTAGAAGGTAATTTCGTTGTATAGATTCACAGGCATAGGAAGAGGCAACAAGTATTGTGGATGAGTGACACTTTTACACTTCACCGTGTGTAGCAGCATAGGTGATGTTGGAACTTGTAAAGAAATGGAATGGCCTTGAAGGTGGCTGTGTTTGGCGGCTGAGCCCCTTCAAAAGAAAAGGAAGGCTTTCTATACACTCAGGTTTGTAAGGCTGAGTGAAAAGCAATAAGTATAATCAGAAACTTCTAAAGTCTTATTTATTTATGTATTTATTTTTGAGACAGGGTCTCACTATACAGTTGAGGCTGGTCTTGTGCTCACTTTTTTAGCCCCCAAGCTGGTCTCAAACTCACAGCGATCCTCCTGTCTCACTCTCCCCAGTGCTGGAATTACAGGCATGCGCCACCGTGCCTACTTTAAAATTCCAATTTAATTGCCAAAACTTCATTTTCTTTTTTTTGAGGAATTGTCTGACATAAATGCAAATGTTACACGTCCTTTTGATCCAACAGTTTTTAACCAACAAAACAAATTTTTTTAAAAAATAGTTATACAAAAATACAATATATTAAACAAAAGTAATTGTCCCTTTTCTGAAAACAAATGCATGAAGCACGTGCCTGTAATCCCGTACTCTGAGAGGCTTAGGCAGAACGATTGCGAGTTGAAATGCAGCCTGGGCACCTAGCAAGGGCTGGCTCAGTGTTCTGTACCACCAAAGAAATAAAAAATGCACATACACATACACACAAACATACATACGTACGTTCTGTGTGGCTGTTAGTTTTATTGATTTATAATTATGGCCTTATAGTTATACTTAGTTTAATGTTAGAAATTAATAATTTGCAATGAAAATAGGTATTAGGAAAAATTTATTTCACTAGTTTATTTATTTTTTATTTCCAGATAATGAGCATAGGGTCAGCCAAATAGCTCAGCAGACTAAAGCACCTGCAATCAGGTACAGAGGCTGCCGTACCAACCCCAGCCTCCAGGGTACACTGAGATGGCAATTGAGACTGTGTATGGTGGCACACACCTATAATCCCAGATCTTGGGAGGCTGAACACAGGTGGTTCACTATGAGTCCAATCTGGTAGTTAGACCTTGAACACCCTGTAGACCCTTCCCTAAGATATAATAATAATAATAATAATAATAATAATAATAATAATAATAATAATGAGCTCAGTAAACCACACACCTCTGCTTTGCAGATTCAACGTTGACTGAAGACTATTCTTCATGCTTGTCTTAGGAAATGGAAAGATAAGCGAGGCTCTTGTCTTCGAAGTCTATATGACCTGTAATGGCTAGGATGGCACAGGAACGGTGTGAGTGGTGGACTGTCAGACCTAAAAGGCCTTTACACTTTGGCACTAAGGGACAGATTTGTCAGCTAGGATTTTGGGGTGTTCAACTTATAATTGGAGGATCTTTCTTAAAAAGAGCATTGCGTGGACAAAAGGAGAGAACATTGTGCCCAAAAACATAATCTGCAAGCCACCCGCGTCACAATCGTGGGACAAAACGGAGCCGCTGTTACCCCGCCCTGATTCTAGGCTCCACCGAGACTCAGTTAGTCTGTCTGACCAAGGCTCACCCCAAGCATTCACTGGAGTGAAAACTGAAAGCAAAGATTACATTCAAATGAACAAGCAGAGAAAAAGAGGGAAGCCTGAGAAACAGTTGTGAAGTGGTAGATGGATGCAGAATAAAGACTTCCTAAGCATGAGAGAAACCCACTAAGGCCGTGTGAGCAGAAGAGCACGAGGAGAGGGTCACGATCAGCGATTTCTGCAGTAGTGTGGCCAGCAGCACGGAGCAGAGGCAAGCGAGCAAAGCCAGGCGAGAGTCAAGTGGCCTCTCCCGTGGCCACACCGGAAGTAATAAAGTCAGATGTGGGTGAAAGGTGAGGGCCAGAGGGAAGTAAACTAATACAGAGAAAATGAAAACCAGGCTGATATGCACCAGAGTAAGTTAAAATTTCTCAAGCCCGTTTCGCTATCAGGTTCAGACCAAGACAAAGGCCAGTCTACTCTCTGATCAAAGAATAGAAAATAAACGCTGCATTCCTCTCCACTGGTTAATATCACCTTTCCTTTTGTTGGGTTTCAATTGTTTGTTTCTTTGTTCTACCACTAATAATTTAAACATCATTAAATCTTCCCCACTATTTAGGTAAAAGAATATTTAAAAACAGAATATTTAAATCCCCGGTCACTAAATGCCCCTGATTCTTGATAGTATCCAAATCCCCTAACTCTGCCACAATTCCTTCTAGAGTTGTCTAGTGCAAACCCAAACTCACTAAGTTACCCCTCCCAAATCCCTCATTGAAATATTTCTGGGATTTTCTGTGGGTGTGTCCTTCCTGGTTATAGCAAGTTAAATAAACCTTTCTTGACAATGAGTTTGTTCCTAATGATGAGCTTCGATACATGATGAATGGTAAGTCACGGGTTGAGTAGAGGCAGAAAATGAAAAACTAGCTTTAAACCTTGAAACCTATGAGAACTGCAGTACCAGAGATAGAGAAGAGAACAGCAGAATCTGAAATTAGTTCAGATATTCTGAGCCTGAAGGAACAGAGTGGCAAGCAAGAAAACATGTGTTGGAAATAATATATTCACAAGCCTCCATCAGTGAGGGAAACAGCAAGGCGAGGTAGATGTAAACAATCTTGAACAATCATAATCATTGGAACTTTGAAATTAAGAACATCCTTCAGTGCCATGTCAAAAAATGAAAAATAAAAAAGGCAGCCAAATGTGTGGAAGGGCATGGGATACGAAGTGTGTTTCTCTGATGAACTGGATGCTGCCAGCAACTTTCACCTATATAATGACTCACACCCATGTCCAGGCCTGTGTGGTTTTCAGCCACCCCAATAAAAACATCCTCAGACACTTCTGATCAACCACTTCCTTTGTAAGCACCACAAGGAAGATAAAAATGTCATTCTCTAGATTAAAAACCAACAGAAGCAGAGCTAGTGGCTATCCCACTGTGTTCTGGGCCCCAGAGCTGGTACAGCATACGGGCACTCAACACACAGCTGTTGGTCAATGTGGCATTGGCCATTTAGACTCTTCACTGCCGCTGTAGCTCTGCTAGCAACGGAGAGTGTCTTCTTGGTAAAAAGAAAGAAGGTTTCAATCATTTCACAGTGAGCACGGTGGAAACATAAAACAAACCAGGCATGCTGAACCTGAAGGAGCGCCACCCAAGTCCGCACCTCAGTCAAACAGACCTACTTGCAAATCCTACTTCTCCGAGTTCATAATCTGCAAAACTCACTTAAAGTCTCTCAAGCTCCATTTCCCCACCAGTCAAGGGAAGCAATGCCCACCTCCTAGGATTGTCGCCAGGATTAAACAAATCAATATTGGTGATAAATAAACAGCGATGAAAACAGCAACAACAAAACAATAATCAGGTCCTTATTCGCACTTATTAGAATGAACGTGCTAAAATAATGAAACCCAAGTGCCGTTGAAGTGGTAAAGAAATTGGAACCCTCGTTGATGTGACTGTAAATAGTGTCACTGCCCTTATGGCAGTTCCTTGAAAATTAAAAAAGCATTACAGTACAATCCCACAATTTCACTTCAGTGTGAATCCTCAGAATTCAGACCAGAATTTCAAAGAACTTGAGTGCTATTTTACATAGTCAGAGCAGAAACCTGGCCAAAGAGTGGAAACAACCCAAAGTACACCAACAGACACATAGCTTCCAGCTAGAGAGCTAGATTATGTGTTGCTTTTTATTGCTTTTTTTTTTACCCTTAATAACTTAAATATCATTAAACTCTCCCTGATTTTTATATAAAAGAATATTGAAATCGCCAGGTATTTAATGGCCCTGGTTCTTGATAGCATAGAAATTCCATATCCCCTCTTTTCTAATTCCTCTTAGAATTACCCACTGCAAGCACAACCCCAATGAATAAATTATCCCTCCCAACCCCCTCACTGAAATATAACACAAGATGTTATATTTCAAATTCAAACTATACATCAACAGAGAACTAGATCATAACTAGGTAACTAGGGCTGGGGAGATGGCTCAGTAGAATAAGTACTTCCCTGGCAACTGCAAGGGCCTGGATTCAATCCCTGATTCTGGAAAACAAAAAAAAGCTAGGTAACTGGATTGCCGGAAAGAATACAGTGGATATTTTTCACCTTAAAGAAGGAAGAAAATACAAATGCAGTTAGGAAACTTGAGGACATTGTGAGGAGTAAAACAAGCCAGGCACAGAAGAACCAATACTACATAATGCACTTATACATTGTACCTGCAGTCATCAAATGCATAAAGATGGAAAGTATGATAGTGATTCCTAGGGGATGGTGAGGAGAGATGGATTAGTTTTATTTTAGCAAAATAAAGAGTTATAAAGAATACTTTGAACAACAAAGTGACTATACACTACTGAACTATACACAGGATGGCTGAAATAATAAATTACACCAGATGTGCAGGCAGACTAAGGCATTATGTATATTTAAACATGGATGTTAAAATCATAATAGCAACAATACCACCTGTTATGGTTTGTGTCTAGTTGTGCCCCCAAAGCCTCACGCAGTCAATGGGGTGGCTTCTAGAGTCCGTGATTGATTCCTGATCCAATTCTGGGACGACAGGTGTGAGCGCTACCCCTGCCCTGGGCCGATAATCTGCATACTGCCACAGCTGCTGCTCCTCCCTCTGCTCTTTGCTATTTTTTTGCTGCCATGAAGGGCTGCCCTCTGCCCTGTGCCCCTCTGCCTTGGATACAGCCAAGTATGGACTGAAACTTGTACTCACTGTGAGCTAAATAAACATTTCCTTCCTTAATTTTGGATGTTGGGTGTTTTGTCCCAGCCATGAGAGCAAAAGAACTGAGACACCACTTGATCAGAAGAGGATAAGCTATGCCCACCAGAGGTCGCCCTTACTCTGGACCAAAGCAGCAGTCATGCAAACCCAATAGCCAGTTTCTTCCCAGTACTATCCTGCATCTATTCTTTTGTTCTAGATCCTCAAAGATGAAACAGAAAAAGACAGTGACCATGTAATGAGAGAGACATTTAAGTAACGTTTTTTTTTAAAAAAAGAGCTCTCTTGTTCTCAGAATTATTTCTCACAAAAAAGAGGCAAGTGGTTTAGAAGCCCAAAACCTTGCTAATAAACTTTGCTAGATTTTTACAGTAAAATAGGAACAATGGGAGCAGCAACAGTGAAGAAAGACTATGACACAAGAAAAGGTGAGCTCCAGTAGGAAGAGCACAAAATTAGAGCACTCTTAGTACAAGGAGGAATAGAGAAGGGCCCAGAAAACAAGCCATACATCAGGAGTAGAATGGATCCTGCAGGGCCAGGGATATAGCTTGGTGGCATAAATACCTTTCTGGTAAGCACAAGGTCCTGAGTTCAATCCCCAGTCTAAAAAAAATGGATCATGCAGAAGCCAAGAAGCAAGTTGGTTCTCGCAGGAATTGGTCCCTGGGGTCTCTAACCACCCCAGCCAGTGAGCCCTCTTTCAGGATGTTCTGGGAGCCATGTACTAGTTTCTTAAGCAAATTCTGACTCAGAGTTTGGTGATTAGGGGGTTGATGTCAAGCCTGGAGAGAACATTTGCGGTGTGTTGATATTGGTACGATTTCATGGTGCATAAATTACAAGAGATCAAAGAAAAAGAAAATGAAAAATGGAGGGAACAGATAATGATCATTCTTTTAAGAAAGTTGTTTTGAAAGGAAAAAGAGAAATGAGATATTATTCTGAGAGGTCAGCAGGGACATGTGAGAGATGGTAATGTTTTCTTTCCAAATCTAAGAGATCAAACACAGGCCCCATTGCTGAAGATATCAACACCCCAAGTCTCAGAACATGGTAATATCTTTCCTTATATGGTAAGGGGGACTTTGTGGTTATACTTAAAGTGAAGGAACTTGAGATTGGAGATATTATCCAGGTAGCCCAAACCTAGTCACATAAGATTTTTAGAAATGGGGACTTTTTCCCTGTGAGGTAGGAGATGTCACATGGGTAACTTTGGATATTGAGGAATTGACCTTCAACTCGAGAAGGAAGACAAGAGGTCACCAGAAGTTGAAAAGGCAAACAGAACTCTACAAAAGGAAAAGCCCTGAAAACTCTGTAGCTCAGTGAGACCTGTTGGATAACTGACTCTAAAACAGTAAAATAATAAATTTGCATTTCTTAAATGTCTTTTTTACAGCAATTTATTTTAGAAGTAATAGAATACTAAAATGCTTCTGTATAAGAAAACATTATGAAATTTCAAAAACACCATTGAGTATTAAATCTAGTTTAGGCCAGGCATGGTGGCACATGCCTGTAATTCCAGAACTCAGGAGGCTGAGACAAGAGGGTCACTGTGAACTTGAGGCTGAACTATGTAGCAAGAACCTGTTTTAAAACAATAATGATAATAATTTAAAAATCTAAGGACCAGCCTGATAGCTCAGCAGATTAAAATGCCTGTGTAGGCACAGCGCAGCGGCCAAGGTTCAGTCCGGGCACGCCATACCAGTCTCACCAACGGGACACACTGAGACAGCGATGGAGACTGAGCATGGGGGCATACACTGTAATCCCAGCACTTGAGAGGCTGAACACAGGAGGATCACTACGAGTCTGATCTATGTAGTGAGACCCTGTAGACCCCATACTAAATACAGGAAAAAAGATCAATAATTTAAAAGTTTAGGTTACTAAGTACAGCTTGCATACATTGCTGTACAAAACATACACCAGTTATTTTATTCCTAAGAGGACTGGGCACCTTATTAAGCAGGGTTTTTTAGAATGAAAATTTATTAGTCTTTCATGACTAAAAACATAACAAAATAAAGAAGAAAAAAGCATCTTACAACAGAAAAGTTTTGCTGCTGAGTCAGACGTCAGACGTTCCTTCTGCAACACATACTTACTGAATGTCTTCTCTATATCTTGCTCTACAGTGTGCTCTTATGACAGAACAGCAAGCGAGGCAGCCAGACTTGCTGATCTCTAAGCACTCACCTTCTAGAAGTGGACCATAAGAGAGACTCACACACAATTATGTCACAGGATAAGTGCCTAACAGAAAAATCAAGTGAGATTCAAGGACATGGGATGGATAAGAGAAGTGAATATCAAGGCAGACAAAATTTTGGGAAGGTCTATGCAGACAGCTCAGCAGCAAAGTACCTGCCTAACAAGTGTGAGGCCCTGAGTTTCATCGACAGCACAAAAAAAAAAAAAAAAATAGCCTTTACAAAAAAAAAAAAATCATTTGAGACATATCACTGAAGAAAGAGAATAAGCACATGCATATTGGCAAATGTGTTATTAAGTGTAATAAATAGTAGGCACAAAGGCCTCGGTTGGTGTATGTGCCTGTTTGAGCTAAAAGAGTGGTACTGCCCTGTACATAACACAGTGAGGCGAGGAAACTACAGGAAAAATCTTGAGCAAAGGACAGAATTGTGAATGGGGAGCAACACTGAGAGAGCTTCTACACCATTTTCAAGACTTTTGCTTTTGCTCTCACACTGAAAGCAGTAGAGACATGATTTTAAACAGAACTATAGCATGATCCAAATTATATAATGTTGTGTTTAGATCTAGAATGTTCCAAAGCTACAGACATTCAGTTCAATGTAGTGTTTTTGGAAGGTGATTGGCTCCTAGGGGCTGTGTGCTCCTCAGCGATTTATTCATTGGTACATTTGTAGCTGAATGCAATCTTAGCATGTGAAGTCCAAAAGGAAGAGGCGGGTCAAAAAAGGTGCAGCCCTAGGCTGGCCATATAGCTTAGTGGACTAAAGTGTCTGCTTAAGCAAAGTGAAGCAGCACGGGTTCAATTCCCGGCATGCCATGCTGGCCTCGCCCCTGGGGTGCACTGAGTCAGCAATTGAGACTGGGCTTGTTGGCGTGTGACTGTAATCCCAGCACTTGGGAGGCTGAAAACAGGAGAATCACTATGAGTTCAATCTATGGATTTCCTCCTTTTAATTGTAGATGTCAGGTACTTTGTCTCTGGAGTGAGAAAAGTAAGACAAATATTTAAAAACAGACAAAACAAACAAACAAAAAATGCTCTTGAAAAACATTGGGAGACAATAGAGTGAGTATCCAATCAAACATACACACAAAAATCCATTGCCTCTATAGATGACGTGTCTTGGTCTATGATGGTGATGTTGGAGGAAACAGTTGAGTCCTGGAGCCAACCGGTCACTGATAGCTCAGATACCGTCCACGAAAAAGAGAAACCAATGCCCATGCCAAGGAGTGGGACCTCGACAATACACTAGAACTGAGGACTTGGGAAGAAGACGTAGTTAGCTGTAATTTGTCTCTAGGCTATATTCGAAGCCACCTTGCTCCGGTGCCAACAATGACCTCGCTCTCCCTCCTTCCATCCTCACAGGGACCCTGCCCTCAACACCTCCAGGTTTTGCCTTAGCTCTTCCGCTACCTGGAGCATGCAGCCCAGCACCCTAGCTGTAGCCTGCATTTCACCTGAACACTGGGGGAGAGTTAGCACCAACAGTTCCCTTTATTCCATACAAATTCCTCTCAAAGTGTTTTCTGCTGATGAATTAAAAATTAATCTCTGGGTGCAGTTGGTGGTGACAGAAAGATTCAGATCCTGGAAGTGTGGAGTCTGTGTCTAATTCTCTGTTAAAAACATTTGTATTGTCCCAACTATTTTCATCTTTGAGGCTTTAAAAAAGATTTACAAGTAACAAGAAAAATCTCTTTCTGAAACATTCTAAAAATATAGCATCTTTTAACCAATAAAATAACAATCAAATATTAATAATAAAGGACCTCTACTGATATAAAAATGGAAAATATGCCCTTTAAAAAGAACTTCAAAGGTATCAATATGCAATAATTATGTGAAAAAAAATTAAAATGTTCAAGTATCAACATGAATAGTATAATACAAATTAAAACAAGAAATACCTCCAGTGTACACACTGAAGTGTGATCAAAGGTGAAAGAGTTTTTATTCAGTGCAGTAGGGCATCTGTTAATTGGTAGAAACTAATGGATTCTCAAATATATTTCAGGGACAGCGAGATAGCTCAGTGGCCTAAAGTACCTGCTTTGGCCAGCTTAGGCAACCACAATTCGATCCTGTCACCACATGCCATGCCAGCCCCATCCCTGGGGCAGGCTGAGTGGGACACACACACACACACACACACACACACACACATACACACACACACATATATATGTGGTAAATAGTCTTAAGAACTTTTGTGCAGCATTATATGCAAAAGTAAAGATTTGGTAGTACTATGAAAGCCCAATAGGACAAGACTGACTAAATCAAGGATAGACTAACTGTTTTCTTAGGGTGTTGTAATTTTCCGTGAAAAGATCTTTGACTTCCTTGGTTAAGTGAATCCCAAGGTATTTCATTTTCTGCGGTGCTGTTGTGAAAGGTATTGTTTCTATTGTTTCCCTTTCACTGTGTTTGTTATCTGTGTAGAGGAATGCTATTGACTTTGGCGTATTGATTTTGTATCCTGCTATGCTACTGAAATTCCGTATCAGTTCTAGTAGTTTCTTGGTGGAATTTTTGGGGTCTTCCAAGTAATGTATCATGTCGTCTGCAAATATTGATAATTTAACTTCTTCTTTTCCTATTCTTATTCCCTTTATTTCTCCTTCTTTTCTAATGGCTTTTGCTAAGGATTCCAAGACTGTATTGAATAAGAGGGGCAACAGATTGGTACCTGATTTAAGAGTAAAAGATTTCAGTTTTTCCCCATTTAGGATTACATGAGCTTTTGGGTTGTCATAGATGGCTTTTATCAAGTTAAGATAGAGTCCATCTATTCCAATTTTCTGTAGGACCTTGAACATGAATGAGTGTTGGACTTTGTCAGAGGCATTCTCTGCATCAATTGAGATGATCATGTGGTTTTTAGATTTCAGTCTATTAATATAGTGTATTACATCATGGAGCCATAATATTAAGCTGAGCTATAAATGGCTATGGCCGAAAATTTCTTTGAATAACACTATTGTTGTAGAATGCTGGACTGTGTTGGATTGTGATGTCAAGTTCAAGCACCTAAGTTAGTTGAATGTCAATAGAGTGCTGACCTTTGACAGATGTAGACAAAGGAAGGGGTGTAGAAAGAAAAAATCATGATGTGTGTGTATAGACAGTACAGTTGGGATACATAACGCTGGGCTTCTACATAATTCTATGAGAGGCAAGATCTGCACTAATGGTGGTTGGACAGAATATTATGTCGGCTTCTAGTACTACGGTCATCCACTAGGAAAATAATTATTGAATTTTTTATGTAATTCAGGTTTAAAAAATAAGATAAGTAAGCAGCTACACTCTTAATTCACTGAGATATCTGCTAAAATAATATCTGTAAATATAATACCATGTATGCACCTTGTACAATACCAAAACATTATGAAAACAGTTTGCAATGTATTAATGTATCAAATCTGTATTGTTAAGGTGTCTTGAAACTGTCTGATTGACATTTGTAGTTCAATAAAATAAAAATAATAAAAATTATTTTAAAAAAGGATAGACTAACTGTACAATGGACTGCTATGCATTTATATGCATTCACATTTATGTATAGAGAGACAGAGAAAAATATTCATAATACACTAACCAAAATTATAACCTAAATTATTATTAATAATAAATAATAGGATCAAATATTGATGTATAGATTACAGTGTGAAACTGCTGTCACTAATCTATACCCAATAAATAAAGTGTATCAATAATATATATTTATGCTATCAACATTGCTTCTTTTATGCATCTGAGATGAATACACACTTCTCAGAGGACGAAATTAAAGAAGCAAATAAATATATGAAAAAATGCTCCACATCGCTAGTCATCCATGAAATGCAAATAAAAACAACTCTGAGATATCATCTCACTCCAGAAAGAATGGCTATCATAAGGAAATCAACCAACAACAAATGTTGGAGAGGTTGTGGGCAAAAGGGAACACTTCTCCACTGCTGGTGGGAATGTAGACTGGTACAACCATTGTGGAGATCAGTGTGGAGACTCCTCAAAAGAGTAGGACTAGAAATCCCATTCAAGCCGGCTATCCCCCTACTGGGAATTTTCCCAAAGGATCTGGATGCATTGTATCATAGAGGTATATGTGTACCTATGTTTATAGCAGCACAATGTGTGATAGCAAGATCTTGGAAACAACCAAGATGTCTATCACATGAGGAATGGTTGAAAAAGATGTGGTATTTCTATATAATGGAGTATTACTCAGCTATTAAGAATGATAAGTTCAAAGCATTTATACTGAAGTAGATGCCACTTGAACATATACTCATAAGTGAAATAAACCAGACACACATATGTAAATATCGTTTAGTTTCCCTAGTATAAGAAGCGAAAAGCAGAAATACAAAAGGAAACGTACAACAACTAAAATCAATTGAGTCATATAAGGCAAAGTGAATGGCATATGCTGCAGGATACTAATCAGCTTTTCTTCTGGAGGGATAACAACCTAACATCACAAGTCAGAGTTGGAGAAATAGAAGAGCCATAAGGCCAGCCAACATTTTGGCCCTAGCCTTTCAAGGTCAGCGAAGACTCAGGACATAGGAGAACCTGTACTGCAACATCATGAAACTCAGGTGAGCTCCAAATTTTCTGAACAAGGAGATTATGGAGCCACAGAGGAAAGAGACTGACGTTCTAAAGTGTGCCATGAAGAGTCACATGAAGAGAAAACTTTCTCTCAAGCTCTCACAGACAGCAAACTGGTCAAGCATTGGCTGTGACTCATCCACATGGATGACACAGACAAAGGAACTACAGAATAATGTACAGGACTACAAGATAAACCCTGAGAGGACTTCACTGACCATATAGGAAATATAAAGTTCATGTGTTCATATATAAGTGTTGATCTATCTAGGTCTTAACCATCCAGCAGAAAAGTATAAAAATTAAGTATACATTGTGGGGCCATAATATTAATCTGAGCTGTAAATGGCTATGGTCAGCAACTTCTTTGAATAACTCACTATGGTTGTAGAATGCTGGACTGTGTTGGATTGTGGTGTCGAGTTCAAGCCCCTAAATTAGTTGAATGTCAATGGAGTGCCTACCTTTGACAGGTGTAGACAAAGGAAGGGGTGTAGAAAGAAAAAATCATGATGTGTGTGTATAGACAGTACAGTTGGGATAGATAACGCTGTGCTTCTACATAGCTCTGTGAGAGGCAAGATCTGCACTAATGGTGGTTAGACAGGATGTATTTTATAAATTTTTGTGAGTATAGATTTTGTTGATCAAAACCATCAGTAAAAGTTTTAGAGATTTTATTTTTAGAATTTTTATGTAAAGAAAAGGTTAGCTGGGTGTGGCAGCATACATCTATAAACCCAGCATTCTGGGAGGCTGAGAGAGAAAAAAATCATAAGTTTGAGACTAACCAGAGTGCAAACCTGTCTCTAAATAAAAAATGAAAAAAGTGCTTAGAAGGTAGCTCAATAGGAAGCCCCTGGCTTTAATCCCTAGTACTTACAGAAAAAGTAAGAAAGGAAAAAAAGAAAGGAAGGATTTGTAGCACTGTGCTGAATAAAACATAAGAACACAAAATTATACATTCTTCACAACTTTCAAGCAAGTAGAAAAAAGTGTTTGGTTACAAGAAAACGTTGTTAGGAAATATATGAAAACACACTAGTGAGCACTGGGGACACAGGCAGATCACTACAAGTCAACTGCATAGTGCAACCCTGTACCAAATACATAAAGTCAAAAAAAAAAAAAAATTGGCAATCCTTAGGTGGGTTTTTCTTTTATATTTTATTTTTTTATTCAATCATTTATTTATTTATTTTGCATTTTACGGAACAGTATACAGGATGTTCAAGGTCTCACTATTATATGGGACTCAGAGCAATCTTCCTGTTTACAGCTGTCTCAACTGCCATCTCAGCGCACCCTGAAGACAGAGCCAGCACAGAAGGCCCGAGGATCGATCCCCCAGCCCCTGGGCCTGCTTGCAAGAGCTTTAATCTGCTGAGCTATTTGGCTGGCCCTTATATTTTAATTTTTTCTATATCCAGCAGCCTTATCTTCATCACCCAAAAATGTTATTAAAAAGTATTTTATTATTTGTATTTATGTGCTTACCTCCTTTAAGTCCAGGAAGACAACTGTTTGTGTGTGTGTGTGTGTGTGTGTGTGTGTGTGTTCACTTACCTGCCCTTCCTTTTTTTTTTTTGCAATTCACACTGCTTCATTTGATAAGCTTGCAGCTAATTGACTTTCCACTTCATCTTTATCTTTATACAAAACCTCCGTTTTTATCTTTAGTCCAGCCCATGTTGTCACTTTGTCTCTGTCTCCTCTGCTTCTCCCTAGAATGATGATTGCTCTGAAATACACTTCATATTTTGCAATATGCCCATTCATCACAACTGAGAAAAAGGCTGTGCAGGTAGCCACAGAAAAGCTTAGATGTTCATAATACAATATCTAGTCCTAATATCTACGAAAGGATTTGTACATGGAAGGGGTAACATCTAACAAGAGAAACAAAGAGATCTCATCTCTGACATCCTAAGGAAAAGGAACCAGAGGCATGACTACTAGTCCCAGCAAGAGGGAAGTATAGCTTTGAGTCACCCAACTAGATTAGGTCCTCAAGGAAATCTGTAAAATGAAGTCTATAAAAGCTGGCTCAGCTGGTCAGTTAGCACACTGTACAGCAGATTATGTTTTACAGTTTCATTTTTATATTCTAAACTGCAGCCCAATAAGTCAAGCCAATTACCTTACCACAGACTTGATGACTTCTCTCTTTCATAAACTCTCGCCACAGTTCCTGAACCTGCATTTACATACGGGCAGAATGGTTTTTGTCATATGCCTGATTTCTTAGACCTCCAGATTAGGACAACAGCACACAGTAAAATGGTTCCAGTGCTGCTAATGCAGAGTGCTCTGCTCAGGCCCAACTGCACCAGACAAAGGAAATGATTCATTTATTAAGGTTGTAATTACAGGCTATGAAACGGCTGGTTATGGCTCTTTTGCACTGCCTGAGCTACTTTCTAACATCTGCTACTATGAGCAGAGTCAAGCACTGACATTCTCCTAAGTAGCCTCTCCTCAAAAGGAAAAATACATTCCAGAGAGCTTAAGGTGCCCAGTCAGAACAATAAACATGAGATCAAATGTTGGAGGGCCAATTCAAGCAGTTCACGACGTCAAATAGAGATATCTCTCCTTACTTAACCAAAACCCCATATCGCAGGTGCGACCTGGAATAGGCTGCATTATACAATATTTTTAAGCTAAGACAATGAGGTGCTCCTTTGTTGCTCTGGCCACTGACTCCCCTATCAGCATGCACATGCGCAAAGAAAACCTTCTCATTTTTCTTGATTATACTATGCATAGTTTATATTTTCTTGTACTTTTGCATGCTTCTTTCTCTTCCAGTTGCGGGGATTGAACTCAGGAATTTTTCACTGAGCTACAACCACAATTTGTCTTGTATTATCTTATATGGTCTTTCCTTCCTTTTTTTCCTACATTTTAGGGAAAGGTCTACAGGGTATGAAGGGTCTCACTACTAGATCAGACTCGTAGCAATTTTCCTGCTTCCCAAGTGCTGGGATTACAGGAGTGTGCCACCACACCCAGTCTCAGTTGCCGCTTAATTGGCTGAGCTATTTGCCCGGCCACCTTTCCTTCTTTTGAGAAAGACAGAGAAAGAGAGAGAGACAGACAGAAACAGAGAAAGACAAACAGACAGACAGACAGACAGACAGAAACAGAGACAGAGAAACAGAGAGAGAGAGACATAATATATATATATATATATATATATATATATATATATATATATATATT
>PVKA01003691.1:89724-107221 GCA_004027165.1 Ctenomys sociabilis | reverse complement strand
TTTTGAGACAGGGTCTCACTATGCAGTTCGGGCTGGCCTTAAGCTCACTTTGTAGCTCAGGCTGGTCTCGAACTCACAACAATCCTCCTGCCTCAGCCTCCCGAGTGCTGGGATTACAGGCCTGCGCCACCACGCCCGGCTCAGGAGGGTCTTAAAGGCCGGGAACTCATTTGTCCCAGCTGGAGCCTCTGAGGGCAGGGGAGACACCTGATGAATGACTGGGTTCAGAAGTGGCTTTCTGCCTTGTTAAAGCACTGTGCACCTAGGTCATACACACAGCACCCTACAGGTTCACCTTATTACTTCCTACCCTGACTACAGTGAAACACTCTGATAGCTTCTTATCTGGAAGATTCTGTTCTGCTCCATTCCACTCCATTCTGTCCTAAATTTATTTCATGATCTGCTAATGGGTTGCAACCTGAAATTAGAAAAAATCAGATTAGATTCTAGTTCCCTCTTAATCCTCAAATTCTGTGGGACCAATGTAAATCACCACTATCATATTAGGGAATAAAATTCAACATGCACTAATAAAGCTGTTGACTGCAAACCACCCGTTTTAATTCACTCAGTCACCGATCCAGCCTCTCATCTCTTTTACTCATTACTTACCACATGCCAAATCCAGTAAGAAGCCAGTGTGAAGTTGTTATGATGTCAAGCATGTACAACACAGCCCCTGCCCTTAAAGAGTTCCTAATTTTAGGGTCAGTGTTTCTGATGCTGCCAGAATCCCAGCAGCTGTGGGCTCATTGTCTCCCCCTTTCTTTTACTTTAGGGAAGGGTCTACAGGGTGCTCAGGATCTCACTAGTAGATCCGACTCACAGTGATCCACCTATTTATAGCCTCCCAAGAACTGGGATTATAGGGTTGTGCCACCAGGCCCAGTCTCAATCACTGTCTCAGCCTGCCCCTGGGGGTGGGGCTGACATGGTAGGCCAGGGGACCTCTGAGCCTGCTTACAGGTGCTTTAATCCACTGAGCTATTTGGCTGGCTTTGTTCCCCTCGAGAACCATTGATTTTCATATTTAGCCTCTCCACAGCTCTATTCTTGGGTGAAATGCTTAGGCCTAAGTTCTGGTCTGGAGGCAGAAACCATCACATCTTGCAGCTAGTTTTAAAAAAAAAGAACACCTCAAAGATGAATGCAGGCTAGAACACAAAGACTAGTGATGCAGGCTAGAAAATAAAGACTGGTAATGCCTGTCCCCTCTTGGACCCTGTTGCAAATGGCTTAAGGGGAAGAAGTACTCCTCTAGCAGGTACCAGGAGCCCTAATTACTCATTGTATATTGATTCATTTTCTCCATAGACCACTAATCCTGAAGACTGACTTACTGGGCTTAATAAATGAGATTGCTCAGTGTGGGGAGCTAATCAGATTTCTTATGTTTAGAGCAGCTCTGTGCTAAGGGGTAAAGAAGCTCCTGAGGAAGTGCCAGAAAAGAGAGTCCTGGTTAACCACTCCCCTGCCACATGTAAGCCATCACTGACTGGCACAGAGCCAGATGAGTCAAGCGTGAGCTGGGCCTGGGAGGCCAGACCTCCCTTCTACTTCAGTAGCAACTGGAAGCCTCCTTCACCTGTCCCTTTCCCTGGAAACAGCACCCAACTTTGTGCCTCCTGGCATCCTCCATCCTCCATCTACTTCCAGTTCTACCTTTGTACTCTTATCTTGTTTTGTACCTTTTGGCCAATCAATCAGAATGTCAGGTCCTGTGCTTTCCCAAGTCCTAGGGGCTCTGGGTGCCTGCTGGTCCCCCTAGCTTCCACTCCCTGACCCTCACCTCACCCAAGCACTTTCCCTGTCCAAATCTAACCATCACTTTGAAGGCTCTTGTCTCCTCTCCTTTGAGCTGCCCCTACAGGCTGCCCCCTGGTGGACTGTACATAGTGAGGGGCGCTGAGTCAGCTGATGTCAACAAGGAGGGAGGCAGGTGTGCAGCCCCGGGATGTGTTTGATTTCACCACAATGATTCACTGAAATAAGAATCAACCATTGTCAGGGAAGAGCAAGACTAGGGTGTGAATAAGGCCCAGGCATGCAGGGGGCAGATAGGCTGCAGACATACAGAAAGCCATGCTTGTTTATGATTCATGTCTGTTACGCCAGTGAGCCATCCCCAGTGCCTGGTCTGTGGAAACAAATCATTGATACCTGGAGCCCTTGGGCTGCAAGGCTTTGCGGGATCACCTCTGCTCCAGCGCTGTCTTTTCAGTTGAACACTGCAGACCATGGCATGCTATGGTCACTAATTGTCCCAACAGTCAACATTCACAGCTATTGTTGCATGGTCAACTTTGAGTAAAGGAGTCCTCTGCTTCTTGTCCTTTCTCTTGTCTCTGGCATTTTTTTTTGGGTGTCCTTGTCCTTTCATGGAGCTGAGAAGCAGGGAGGGAGGAGCACCCATTGCCATGGAAACCAGCCTCCAGCACCTACAGCCTGCTTTCTCCCTGGCTACAACTCTACAGCTAGTTTGGCTGTCATGACAGTTGCCATTTACCAGGTAAGAAAGCCGTGGGGACAACAGATGTCCTCTGACACAAACCCCACGAGCTCACCAAAGAGGGGCCAGGTATGCACTGCATGATTGTTTTGCCTTCTCAAACCAGCTTCTCCTTGCCAGACTTCTAAAAAGATATAGGATTTTTCTTTTCCCCCAGCAGGGAGAAATTCAGTCATGAGCAAACTCTGGTCTTCAGACACCAGAACTAAACTTATAAGTGCTTGATAGAGTTGTGGCTCTTGGTTGGCCTAGGGGAACCATGCGGCAGGAGCTGCTTGGATCAAGAGCTCAGGCATTAACTCTGGCTGTTGCATCATGGGGCCAGGGTGAGGTTGGACATTACAGCAGCAGGGGCACTGCTTATAGTGCTTGGCTATCAGCTGCTTACCAACTGGTATGAGAGGTTTCCAAAAAATTTTTACAGCCTACTTTGGCTGCAGTGGTGCTTGCTGGCTAAGGGACCAGCCCCAATGCTCACCCCCAAGATGGCAAAAGGTTCCTGCCTTTAACTCTTCCCTTGTTTCATTCATATCCCTTATCTTCAACACCTTTAAAATCCCACCTACTCATGAAGATCCAAATCAGATCTCTCCCGTACTAGAATTGTGATGTCCCTCTGAACCTGTAAACCTCATGTCCCAGTGCTTTATCCAGGAAGGAGGAAAGAGACATGTCCTAATGACCAATGAAACACTGGCCAACAGTCATAGAGCTTTACCCATTACAGATTATAGGTCGATGGTCCCCGGCCATCCTAGAGATCAACAGCAGGGGTGCATCTGCCTAGGCTCCTTGTCTGTGACAACATGGGCTCAGGACTGAGGGTGCTCACCCACCTGGGATTAGAACTGAATTGCTTCTCATCCTGCCGGCACCATTCCTACTCAGCATATGATCACTGAGTGCTGTCTCGAATGGGCACTGGGAGGAGAAACCTAAGGCATCAGGAGAATGCACCAACCTGGAGGAATGAAGCCGGGTGGAGTTGGTATGGGGGCATCTCCCATCCAGCCCCACTTCCCAACACTCCCTCCAGGGTTGTTGTGCTGGGAAAAGTGCTAGGCACTGCTATCTTTCTTCCTTACCTGGAAGAACAACATGTTTTCAACTACATGTTGGGGAAGTGGCATCTTCACTGCTTATTAGATACCTTGCTTGGGTTTGTTTTTACAACACTTACTTTGTTTAATGGAAATTCCTTATTCAGATGTACTCTTGTTGTCTGAGAGGTGCCGGCCTGCATCAAAGTACCTGGGTTATAGAAACATCTGGGGAGGGTTACTTGGGGCAGGAGGCTAGGAGCTAGATGCAGGAGGATTTGTGTATTTTTGTGTGTCTTTCTCTTCACTAGTTGCAAATTTTGTCGTCCCATCATGGAAAAATTCTTCCCAAGAGAAGTAGCAGGTGCAAAGATGCCGATGTTGGAGGCACTGAGGAAAGACAATTTTGGTCACAAAGTGGTATTTATGCACTCAGTTGGTGAGTGCTTGGCCCAGATGGGGGAAGAAGTGTTGTGGTGGCCAGGCTCCTTGAGGTCAGCCAGAGGAAGGGACTTTGAGAACTATAGGGAATAGTATAGGGATGGGAGTTGTGGAGCTTTGCAGCTCACAGGAGGAGTTCAAAGCCTGACACCGCTGCCTTTTTGCTGTATGACCTGGGCCTTGGGCAGCTTTCCTGCACTTTGAGTCTGCCTCAGGCGGGGGCTTGGAGATCCTTCGGGGTTCCTTCTCTGGGGCTTTCAAAGATAAGGGCAGCAGATTAGCATAGGGGAATAAGGCCCACAGTGACAGGTAAAGACACATGTGGAGGTGGAGAGATCCACATATGATATGATCCCTGGGGCCGCTGCTGTGGCTGCATTGTCAGAGCATTAGGAAGCTGCCAGCTGGTTTGCTTCATTTCCTGCCTTCTGACAAGAAGCAGCCGGAGTTGCCCTCTTTGCTGTGAGCCGGAACAGCTGCTGGGATTTAATGGTGCACTTAGAGGAATTACCTGGAATCACAGCAGGCATTAGGGAATGGGAATGCATCGCTGTAAGCAGAGCTAATGTTGGTGGGGAACAGAGCAGGGCCTTTCTTTCCCTAGTAGGCGAAATGTACAAAGCGCTCGAATGTCTGTGATGCTGCTGCCCTAAATAGGAGCCGTCATTTTATCTGGGTTGCGTTAGCCTGGGACTCAGGCTGGGGCTTGTGTGCAGAAGAGTGACCAGATCTGGCTGGGGAGCCTATTTTCAGATCAAATAGTGAAGAAAGCCATCGTCTCTAGGCAACCAAGGAGTGGTAGCTGCTTTGCCTAGAACTGTAAGGTGGCTCTGGGCAGCAGAGGGCTGAGTTCATTCCCTAAAGCACTTGCCTGAGTGTCTGCCTCATTGTCCCATTAAGTACCATCTCTGTGGAAGACTAGGGGATCCCATTCCCTGGTACTTGGTGGGCAATCATCCGGGGTACTTATGTATGGGTGCCTCACTTACCTGTCTTCTGGTAGTTTAAAATCTTCTTGGGAGTGATGAGTAATGAATGTGCAATTAGGCAGTAATACTGACCATCTCGTTGTTATAAATTGAATCTTGAGTTTAGAGGAAGTAGAAGCTTCTGAGCATTGGAATTGATGAACTTTAAATGAGTCCCGCCCACTCTTGGCTCACCAGGCCCAGAGCCTTACCCCTTGGCTGAACTTATAGTCATGAGTTTTAATTCTGGGTCAGCAGTAGAACCTGGGTTAAACAGAGGAAAAGAGGCTGTGCTTTATGTGTCCTTCACAAGCTGAGGGTTTTGTTTGGTGTGGGGGTCTCTTGGTTCTGCACAAAATAGGCTGGCATAGTCAAGTTGCCATCTGACTGAGTATCAGCACTGACATGGCAGTAGCTTCCACCTTGACCTTGGCTAGTAAGATGGGATGCAGCACAGTTGTCAAGTCTTCATGAGTCCGATCCCACATCGTCTACTGTGTGCTTGCTACCTGCTGTGCCTTTTTACATAAGCTTGACCCAACATCCCAGGTATCACTGTGGCCCAACTCCTTCTTCCTAGCTCAGGCCACTGTCCTTACTTCTGCTTTTTTTGTTTTTAATTACTTATTTAGTACAGGGTCTATAGGGTTTCACTACACAGATTAGACTCATAGTGATTCTACTATTTTCAGCCTCCCAAGCACTGGGATTACAGTCTTGTGCCATCACGTCCAGTTTCAACCACTGTCTCCGTGTGCCTTGGGGAACTGAAACCCAGATACTGCGTTCTGCCTAAGTAGGTGCTTTAATCTGCTGAGCTATCTGGCTGGCCCCCCACTTCTTATATAAAACACTACAGTAGTGTCCCACAAGCCTGTTGGCCTAGCATCCCAGACAGCTCCTCCTGTTAAGATCATCCTTCCCACAGAGACTAGAACAATCATTCTCAAATGGTTTTTTGATCATATTAAATTCCTTCTTAAACCTCTTCAGTTGTGTCCATTATGCTTAGAAAGAAATCCTTACCATGCAAAGCCTTAAAAGGGAAAATCCTTAGAAGGAACTCTTACAGTGTCTTACATCTGTTGTTGAGTCTTTCTATTGTCTACCATACAACTCATGGTATGACTTCGCCCCAACAGCAGACAGTGGTGCTCTCCTCTCCAGCTAACTCCACTGGCAATGGCTCCCTTTTCTGTCCCCCTGCCTTTTCTTTCCCTCTGTCCTACTCATCCTTCATGGACATCATCCTTAACAGATCAGGTTGCCTGTTTCTGTTCCTGCCTCATGGCTTGCTAGACTTTTCCACTGTGGCACTTACTGAACTGTGTTATCTGGGTACCAGATTTTTGTGCAGTGTTCCATATCTACTAGCTTCTGGACTCCAAGTCTTAAATGTCCCCAGCTCATGGCAGCCCGTGTTTGGGAGGTCTGGAAATCTTTAAGAGATGAGGCCTAATGGAAGACCTTAGCTCATGAGGGGTGGCTCTTTCACAAAGGGAACTTTGGACTCTGGTCTTTTGCTCTTTCTTTTTCACTCCTGGCTGCTTGTTCTACCACATGCTCCCTTTCTTTGCCACTGTCCCCCAAAACAACATGGACAACTGACTATGGACTAAAACCTCCAAAACTGTGAGGCAAAGCAACCTTTTTCTTTTTATAAGATAACTGCATTAGGTGTTTTGTTCTAGTAAAAGAAAGCTGACCAACACACGGTTTCTCTTCTTCCATCCACTCATCAGATCTCTGAGGGCAGGGACCATGCCCATGCTCTTGGCTACTGTAAAGACCTAGCACAGAAGCCCGCAGCCCAGTGGGGTCTCAAGATGTGACCCTTTGGATTTGCAAAGCTTCCTGCATAGGATTCTCCTTTGTGCACCAGAGACCAGAGAACCACTAGGGATGACCAGAAAACAGAGAACATCTCTGTCTTTGATGAGCTTCATGCCTAGGTGCAAAGCAGAAGAAAATATTTCTACTCATAAACTGAGCAAATTTATAGTGGAAATCAGTGGGAGAGAATAAATATGAGTGCCCATGATGTCATTTTATGGGCTGCTTTATAGATTATAATCACCCATTTAGAGTTTGCAGGCTGTTAATTTTGTTTGCAGAGAGCTCCAGGACTCTTGGGGACAGAATTTATAGGCTGTAGTGTCAGACTTTGGGTCTAGGTCTTAAGATCGCCTGGGCCTTGGAAGAGACTGACATGCAGTGTTTGGGGGGACTGAGAAGCTAGGGGTGCTCCTCCAGCTCCCCTTCTTGACTGGTTTTTAAAGCATTTGCTCACTATTCTCTGGTCTTCCGCTGGCCCTAGTCTTCAGGCTCCTCCCTCCTGTGAGTTGAGTGACCATGTAGAATTTCACTTTCAACACTTTATAGAGAAAGCTTCCTTCAGCGAAGCTGACAAGGCTGAGTAGGAGTAGCACAAGGTCAGGCAGAGCAGGGTGGGCTCCAGCCTGACTCCTTGGCTTGCGCTCTTGAGCCAAGTTTTTTGTTTTTATGTTCATCTTTTGACCTCCTCTTCTTCCTCTGTAAATCCAAGCAATGCTGCCAGACTCAAAGTGTGGTGGTAAAAATAGAAGATACGAGACAAGAAAAGCACTCAGTACTCAGACAGGGTTGTAATTCATAAAACAATTGTGATGATTGCTGTTTTAATGTAATCTTGTTACAGCAGGAACAAAGTGAAAACTTAAAATGAGGCCATTTGGTTGCTGCTCCGTCACTGATAGCCTGGGTGGCCTTGGGCACCTGGTTCTCAGATTCTATATTAGTGAAATTGGGCCTAAAATGGTGCTACTCAAAGTGAAGACTGTGGACCAGCATCACCAGGGGACTTATTGGAAATAAATTTTCTCAGGTCTTGTTTCAGCCTCTGGGTAGAAACCTTGGAGGTAAGGCTAGCCCTAAGCATGTTAGAAAGCTCTCCGAACAGTTGGTGGGCCCAGGAAAGACTGGAAAGCATGGCTGTATGTTATACTTATCATGACTCCTAATGCTCTTGTCTAGAGTTGGCGTCCTTCTTGGAGTCTTGGACCACAGTGTCCTCTGGGGTCTTGTGTTACAGAGAGAATAAGAAAGTGGGCACAGAATCCTGAACTATGGGCTTTGTCAGTAACCTTGGCCACCTTACTTAAAGTCCTTGAACTCCATTTTCTCCGCTGATTACTTGAAACAGATGCTGATATCTCTGCAGAAGGATGTTGTGAGGATTTTATGAGTTATGTGAGCAAAGGGCTGTGAGTCTGAGCTGAACTTGTGCTGCTGTTCATATCACTGGTGTCGTCATCCTCCTCTACCCTTCTTCCCCTCCTCCTTGTGGCCTCATCATGTAGCAGCATGGAATTCTGACTAAAAGGGAAAAAAGACGAGGAATGAAATCGTAGGTTCCCAACTTGCTCTATGATCTTGCACACAAAACTGAAACACAGACAGTTCATGCAATTGCTGTGTTTCTGAATGGAGTTTGTTGAACACCTTTCAAATGCTGGCACTGAGCCATGCCCTGAGAAGGCAGCATGGTGAAGGCAGGTGGGTCTTTGCCACCACTCTGTCTGCTTTTTCTGAGCCTGGAGGTCACTGTGTCTTTAATTAGATAATATATAAGAAAACTCACTGTAGTTATGATTCATACACAGTAAGTATGTGTACCTGCTGCTCACAATGATTGGAATCATTTCGTACTAATAAGAAGATTATCATTTTGCAATTACAGAACCAAAATATGCAGAGGAGCTATACAGCGTTACCCATTCCTATGCTGAGTGTTTTGGAGATTTGTCCTCAGGAGTCAGGTTGCTTTAGGGACACCAGAATGAAGAGGAATGTTAGTGTGGTAGCACTGGGTAGTCAGTGCACAACCACACCCGCTTGACATACCTGCTTCTCAGAGGCAACCCCGTCACTGTCCGGGGCCCTCAAGGGCCCTGCTTCTTCCAGGAAAAAGAGAGTTGCTGTCAGAGCTGCCCTGATCTGCGCCCCCCCCCCCACCTGCCGAGAGCACATGGGT
Organism: Ctenomys sociabilis; assembly: GCA_004027165.1. Lineage (NCBI taxonomy): Eukaryota > Metazoa > Chordata > Mammalia > Rodentia > Ctenomyidae > Ctenomys > Ctenomys sociabilis. The sequence continues at coordinate 98,248 of PVKA01003691.1, read as the reverse complement.
GCAGCTCCAGGATTTGAGTGTTTGGAGCTGCAGTTTGTTCCTCCTGTCCACCTGGCACCCCATGAACATCTGCACAGGGACCAGCCTTCGGGCACATGTAAGGAGAGAGAACAGGAGGTCATGGGGTCTGCCTTCTGGGGGTTTATTTTTGAAGTAGTGAGGAGCAACTAAGTCTCAGGGAAAAGATGCCACCATTCATGCCAAGTGAGGTGGGATTTGGGGTTTGAGTGGCATAGGCAGAGTGCCTTGAGAGCTGGGGTAGCAGAGGGCTTTGTCCAGATAGCTGGACGTTGGAGACAGGGGAAGCTTTCTGAGAGGGAAAACATCTGGACCAAGACCCAGTCAGAGATGGGGCCTTTGGCGAATGTACAAACATAACTTTTGTAAGGGGAGTTGTAGCTCGCAGACTCATGGGCACAAGTCATCTCTTCTGTAGTGCTAAATCTTTAGCTAAAGTATAGCTCCAGGTATAGCCCTACCTGCTCACTGGGGGGATTTTTCCCTTACTTGGGGCAGTGCAAAGCTGTTGGGCTGAGGAAGCTTCTAACCGCTGACCCTCACACCCACCACTATGATTTCTGCCCTGTCCTACTCTGTTACAGAGTCTATCTGGCTTTGGGGCTGTGGTGCACCTGTGCCAGGGAAAGGCAAACCCTAATGGGTAGGTACCCACACCATGAAGACATCTCCACGGGGCCCATGTAGGCAGCCTTCTCTGCTGCTTTCAGTTTGAAGATAGTCTTAGTCTGCCCCTGATACCATCTCTGCCATGAGCCCTTACTGAACGAACCAAATAAGGGCTCTTATCACTGAGCTATCTGTTTTCCAATCTGCAAAAACTCCCCTCGATGGGACCACTGATAAGATAATATGAACAGCCTACTGGGTTCAAGTCCTGAGTCACTCAGAGGCCCCGAATGACCAAGATCAGGTAACTTGCAGCTGCAGAGCCCAGCCTGGGAGCCACCATCCACCTCTGGTGACCTCAGCACAGAAGCAGATATGATTTTGTCCATTTCTCCAAATGTTGTCTCCATGGGTTTGTCGCCACAGTTCACAGTGGCTCAAGCTGAGCAGGCAGATAGATGATCCCCCTCTGGTTGGCTGTCAGAGCACCCTGCTCCGCAACCAGCAGTCAAACTCAGAAAGAGCTTGACTGCAGCCTAGATCTGCAGAGCAGGTCAGAGGAGATGTGCAGATATTGGTGCTGGGCTCCTCCTTTGCTCATTTGCTGAAGACAGGAGGTGCGGGACCCAGAGCGAATTGGAGACCCCAGTGAGATCAGTCCCCAAGCCTCAGAGACTCTACAACTCAAGTTGGCTCTGCAAGGTAGAGTAGACAGCAAGGTACTGTTTTTCCAAGCCCTTTGCCAGTAACCACAAACCTTTTCTCAAGAGCCACCTAGTGGAAGGGGACACCTGTAGGATGAAGCTTACTGCCTCCTTTTTTGTTGTTCCTCTTTCTCCTTCTAGCACTTTCCCTTTTCTGTGTTTCTATCTTCCTGGATGAGAAAACAGCATGCAGGAACCCACTGCATTCTGGGGCCCCCTTCACACGCCCTAGGATTCTTTAATGCTGGCCTCTGCATCCATGCGTGGACTCTGTGGGTCAAGCCGTGAAGAGTCTACGAAAATGCTCCATTTGATGTTGAAGATGGTGTCTAAAAGCATGATAAACTCATTTCATGGGAAAACCGATACTATTTTAAAGTAAGTAGAGAGTTGGAACTGGTAATAAGTGTACAGCGACGAGTCCCATTCTCAATTTTATGGCTGAAAGAAACCGAGTGTACAGTGTAATGGTTAGGAGCACCAATTCTGAAATAAGACAACATAGGCTTAAATTCTAGGCCTAAGACTGTGCGTTTCTCACCGGCTCTGTGCTGTGGGCCATGCTGGTCTGCAGGCCACTCTCACGGAGAAGGTCTGAGCTCTAGGAAGGAGCGGGAGGAGAGACCCAGGTGGATGGAGGAAGGGGTTCATAAGCCCTTGGAAGGGCTGCTGGGGTCCACATTAATAGTAAAAGCCAAGTTTAAATGCCCTCAGAAATGGACTGCAAGTACACGGCAGAGTCAATATTGACACTCCTCAGGGTGGGAGACCTGAGGCCAGCGGGGCTAGGCTTCCTGCCCAAGGCTACACAGCTGTAGAATGTGAGGTTTGGGTGGGGCTGGTTCCCTGACCTTTCAGCAAAAAGTGGCTCAGAAGTAAGGGATGAGGTCTGGTGCTCTAGTCTTGTTGTTCATTTCCTTTGTGGACCTTGGGAGACCCCAAATAAAACTGGACAGTTCAGAGAACTAGCATAGGTAGGGGACCCACCCTGCACCTCTCGCCTAGTGCATCCTCAGGATTCAGTAGCTCCTTAGCACACGACTGAAGCTCAGAAATCAGTAGACAGGTCACCCTGCGTGGCCTTACCTGGTTTTGCTTTGTCACCCTGCTTCCCCAGGCTTGCTGGGACTCTCTGCTTTCTGAGGGGCTGAACACATTAACAGGGCTGAGACACTCTGCTACAGTGATTTAAAAGCATCTTGATGCCTAGTGTAGATTTCTTGCCAGATTGTCAGAATCTCAGAAAACTAAACAGTGCCTAGCCAGATATTTTCCTATGCAGAATCCTCCTGGAAAAGTGCGCTCGCTCCCTCTAGGGGGTCAATTAAATTGCAGTTGAAGCCAATTCGCATGCATTCTCCAGCAAGGAGTAGTTTCTTTGTGGTTGGTGAAATGAGTAATGCTTTTGAGTTGCTGAGTGAAGGACGAAGGGAAATCAGAGTCTGCCAGAAAGAGAACAGCTTGGCTTGGATGTAAGAGGAAAACTCAGGGGCGAAAAAGAACCCCTCTGAAATGGATCTTATGTACCCAGGGACAGGTTTACCTAATATATTTGAAGGATTTGCTTCTGATGTTCCTTACCAGTCACCATTTTTTATGGAATCATGCCTGCATAAGAGTTATCTCACTTTCTCAGCATGGTTGCTTTAGAGAATTAGGTCATTTGTAAGTCAAAAATGTCTACAGAATTCATTGCCAGCTATCCGAGCCCCTGCAGCTAGGGATAAACATTGAGTTTAAGGCAGATCTCCGGCTTGGATTTGCCTTCCAAGTCTTATGTCCATCTCCAATCCCTCCCGCTCCATAAGTCAGAGAAATCCTGATGGTTCTGGCACGCAGAACGGGGCTGGCCAGCTCTGGGTTGGCAGCTGGGGAGGTGGGCACTTCAGACTTTGAGGGAAATAGGACTGCCTGGAGCCAGAGTTCTTCATCCCGGCTGCATGGGACAATTATATGGGGTCATTTTAAAAATCCCAAATATCTAGGTCTCATTCACTAAATGAGAACTTTTGGGGTGACCTAGTACCTAAGGATTATGGTGACCAGTCTGTCAGGGCTGAGGACCACCGAACTGAGGCTCCCTCATTGTACTGGCAAGGTCCAGAGGGGTGGGGACAGAAAAGACACACAGGGTTCAGTGACCCTTGCATTCCCATTAGTAGCAACTAACCTATAGAATGCTCTGAGAAAAACGTGATCCATTACTATCCATGGCACAGTAACTAAAAGATTACATTTCCTTAATCCAAATGCATTGACTAGTAAGATGCACCAGTGACTTAATGCCTGCTCTTTGAAAGAGTTGGAGTGGGAGAAAGCACTATGAAATACGTATGGAAACATGCTGAGACTGTGAGCTCGACCTCAATCTCACAATCTTTGTATGTTGGAAAAGGTGACTCTTGGAATTGATCTAACAACTTAATGATACAGTGCTTTATGTACAGTAGCTCAGTGATTCACTCTGCAACTTTGCTTATGCAACAGGTCTTCCCACTGCCCCCATTTTACAGAGGGGTCAGTTGAGGTATTGACAGGGTTTGAATAACCTGTTCAGTATCACAGAGGGTCCAGAGCTGGTCAGCAGTGTGGCTGGCGTCTGATGTTGGGTTTCCAGAGCCAGTCCAGGAATGGTCACGGAAGTGAAGACTGAAGTCCCTCATTTTTCCTTCCCCAGTGCCCCCCTCCCCTGGGGTGGGGTATTTCCTTAATCAGAGTCCTGGCTCCTCCACACACAAGAGCTTTTTTCCTTCCAGTTGCTCCTGTCATAATTGCACAAGGGGACCCGGCCTGGGGAATAGGTGGACATGAGATGCTCCAGCGGAAGAGGAGGGTGTCTTGGGTTCTGCCTTGTCCATTCCACATCTACCTCACAGGGCCTCAAACCCAAAGCTTTGCTCCTAAGTCTGCCCAGGATCAGTGCCTGATGATGGAGCCCTGTCCAGGGGAGAAGATGGGATTATTGAGCCAAGGAGAGAGCACCCAGCAAGCGATATACAGCGCCTCCTTGCTTCTTCTTTCGGGTTCTCTCAAATTTTTGAGCACAGAATCCTAAAGACTTACTTTCAAGTAAGTCTTATTGGTGGTGGAGGGTGAGGAAGAAGGCCCTTGAGTCTCTGCTGGCTCTAGGGACTTTGATGTCGTGCCACCAGGGCAAGAACTCCTCCACGACAAGCCTTGGGGAATGGAACAAGGCAAAGCCAGGAGCTCTGGAGTTCCTGGAACCCAGGCATCCTCTGCCCAGGTTTCCTCCCCTTGCTTTGTTTTTCCCTTTCTTCGAGCTCTTTAATGAGAAGGCAATCTGAACCTCTTAGGAGACCCACATTCCAGAGCAACCTGGGTAATGGAAAGTACAAAATCAACCTCGACTTGACTTCATTGCTTGATGGGTTACACTGGCTTCTCAGAAAGCATCCATTTGGGCCCAGAAAGTGAAATAACATTTTGCAGCTTGCTGGAGGGGGGCCAGAGGGTGATGCAGCTGCGGGCGTAGGCCAGATGGGAAATCCAGACACTGCCCTGGTGTGCAAGGTCCCTTCTGCTGCTCACTTGGAATGAGGAGACATTCAGATGGGAGGGAAGGTCTAATCAGCACATGCATTATTTAGCTGACATTAAAATAATGGCTTTTTTATGACGGAGTTGGGTGGCAGCAGTAAGCAAGATGTCCCAAGGTGTGATCCATAGCGCTCCCATCTTTGTCACCTATTTCAGCATGTAATCTGAATTAAAATAATTTGCTGGCTGAACAGAGCCCCCAGGTCCCCACATACTAAGCCTGAGTGTCACTTGAGAACAAGAGCTCAGGCGCATGTGCATGTGGGGACTTCACAATGATACCACAGTCAGGGGCTCCAAAGACTCGCTATTCTGTGAGCAGAGAGGCTGCGCTGATGCTCTGGAAGACAGATTTCGGGAGCACCTGCAGGTGAATGTCTATCACAGGGTGCCCAAGCCAGCCCTGCCCAACTGCGCAGAGAGAGATCTCCTCTTGTCTGCACTCAGTGGGCACCCAGGCTGGCTCTTGGTTTCATAGGCACCAGAATTCTAGGGACCTAGAAAGAGTACCACCGAGAACTGAGAGTGTTCTCGCGAGACTTACAGGTTCTCAGGCAGGGAGCAGCCGAGAACTCAAAGAAGGGCCTTTGGGAGGTCACCTGGTTGGTGGCAGAGCCTCAGTTCTGCTGGGGATTTGAATTGGGGGCACTTGTTTCACGTTGGATGTATCTTTTCCACTTGGTTTTAACAATATATTGCATTATTGAATAATGGAGTCCAAACCTCCATTATTAATAAGCTCCTTGGTTATTCTAATGATTGAGGGAGGATTTCTGATCAGCTTCTTATCCTGGATTCCTAGAGGGGCACTTGTGGCCATTGTGTCCTCTTTGTAGACAAACTCTGTAGTCTAGCAGAACACACAATGTTGCAGTTACTATTGCATTCTTATTTTTAATCATTTATTTATTTATTTATTTATTTATTTATTTATTTATTTATTTGGTACAGGGTCTTGCAATGCAGCTCAGACTTGTATTGATCCTCCTGTTTCAGATTCTGGGATTATAGGCATGTGCCACCACTCTCAGGTTCCGTGGTCTGCACTGCACACCCAGATTTTGGAGCTGGCATGGCATGTAGTACCAGGGATCCACCACTGGTCCTTGCCTTTGCCAGGCAGGTGCATAGACTGCTAAGCTGTCTCCCCAGCCCCTACGATTGCATTCTTATGATGCAATTCTCTAATCTGGTTTGCAAATAGAAGTCTAGCTTCTTCATTTCTTGACAACTTCAAGGAGCTGACCAATGAGGAACAGGGAGGCTTGAAGGTCTTCAGGTAGGAGCCACTGCCCTTGGATTTGTCCTGCCACTTGGTGGTGCTACTGGGACTGCTGTGTACTCTCATTGGAGAACCAGCTAACACTCAGATGTCTTCGTTTGTTCTCTCCTTCCTGGACTGTAGGCAGAAGAAAAGAGCCAGCCAGTGAATGCATCTTCCTTTCTCCACTCCTGTCATATGCAGATCTAGGGAATAAAGAGGCTCAACCACTGGGAAATAGGCTTAGCCTAGCTGAAGAGGAGGGTGTCTAGGGGTTTCCTTCTCTCCTCCTTTCCACATCTACATTTGAGAGCAACCAGATTAATGATAGATGCATTCATTCGGGTGTTTACTAGCTTTGCCTCCAGACGCGTGTGAGGTATTTGCAGTTGCAAAACAGGTTCACATACTAATCTCTTTGGACTTAATGAGATTGTGATTCAACTGGCTATAAATCACCAAAGCAGCATCACACACCATGCGTGACAATCACCAAGCTGGGCGAAGCTGTCACTTCAGTGAAAGCAATTGATAAAGACTTGTGCTCCCCAAGCGGAAAAGGAAAATAGCTGCGATGTTTCCATTGAGGCTGTAGCTCTTGTGTCTTTAGCTCTTTGACAGTCTCATGTTGAAGTTGCCTAAAAACTGCTACAATGACCCGCAGAGGAAATGTGCATAGAGACGACTGACTGGGCTCCGAATTGCATCATGCCGGATACGGCAGGCCCACCTCGTTTGGTTCTATCTTGGGTCAAGAGACAAAAAGAATGTGTCCTGGATTTGTAGCTTTCTGGAAGCCTGAGGCAGGCTGTGATTACAAACCTCACCAGTCTGAGTGCCAGCAAGGTCTCTGGAAGGGCGGTCCTCACTTCTGAAGCAACAGGACAACTGCACCACTTGGCTTGTTGGATGTCTCAGGAAAAGGCAGCTGAATGAATGAGCCAAAGGCAGGGGAATCTTCAGAAAGAGCTTTGTGTCCTGTCAGCTTCTAATCGCTGCTTCAACTTTCTACCCTATTCACCAGGCTGGCAGGAAGGGCTTTACATCTGCCTCCTTCATATGGTTTTATCGCCAGCTTGACAAATGGGACTGACATGTGCTGGAGTGAAGATGGTGTTCTGCTCAGAGAGTGGCAATTAGGCCACACGGATGCAGAGTTCACTCCAGTGTGTGGGGTCGGCAGCTTTGTCCAGGAGCCCCGATGCCATTAAAGCAAGCAGGGAGACCTTGTCATCCATCAGATTGCACTGCGATTGGCAGAGTGAGGGGCAATCACTCACCACATGATCAGGCAGGGCTGATAAGCTGCCCTGGGAGGCAAGCTGGGCCGATGGCCCCCCTTCAATACAAGAATTAGAATGTTTCAGAAGCATACTTCTGCACTAGTTTCCTGTTGCAGTAGAGAATTTCCTCAAACTCGATGGCTTGAAGTAACACAAACTTAACTTTTGAAAGTCAGAATGCACAAGCTGGTCTCTCTGGATTCAGCCTTTGGTGTGGCATGCAGTCCATCTCTTCACTTCTTCTGGCTTGTAGAGGCTGCCTGCCGCTTTTGCTCATAGCCTCTTGTTTTTTCTCTTTTCTTGTGGGGTTGGGTACTGTGGGTGGAGCTCAGGATCTCTCTATCACAAAGCTACAGCTCCAGTCCGTTCCAATTTTTATTTTGAGGAGGGTCTTGCTAAGTCACCACTGTTTAATTCCACCTTGCAATCCTCCTGCCTCTGGGCAGTCCCCCTCATTCATGGGATTGTAGGTGTGTCAGGCGGGGGTCACGGTTCTCAGCTTGTGGTCCCTTTACCTATCCCTTGGGCTGTGCCTTCCGCTTGCAGGTCTCCTCTAGCTCTGCGTCCCTTGCTTCCCTTCTGTAAGGACACCTGTGTGATGACACTGAGCCCCCTTGGATAGTTGAGGGGAGGCTCCCCAGGTCAAGATCCTCACTCACATCTGCAAACCCCTTTTGGCCAGGTAAGGTAACATAGTAGCGGAGGCCAGGGATTAAGATGTGAACATCTTTTGTGATCCTGTTGGCAAAGAACAACAGTTTCACACACTGAGAGACCAAGTTGGCTTTTTTTAGCAATTCATGAATTGGGCAGCCTCCCATCTCTGGACAGAAAGGTGAGCTGCAGAGCTAAACAAAGGAGGTGGCCTTGCATAAAAGGGCTGAGGGTCAGAGCTGAGATTGGATGCAATGCAGAGGATTTTCTAAAAGCTACTTTCTTCCCAGAGTTAAAGCGGAGGACACCTTTTAAGCTGGCTCAGAATGACTGGGCTGCCTCTATTTCCTGTGACTCTTATGGTTTCTTTCCCTTCCCTTCCCTTCCCTTCCCTTCCCTTCCCTTCCCTTCCCTTCCCTTCCCTTCCCTTCCCTTCC